>CM046801.1:26557082-26662082 GCA_025617405.1 Perca schrenkii | reverse complement strand
GCAAGGTTGGCTCTGCCAGTGTTGAAAACTTGAAATGTCAGGAGTCATTTAAGTAACAGAGGAATGACTGGCATTGATCAGCAGCACTCTGAAACATCCTACGGATTTATTATGGTCATTGTCTACAGAGAGAAAAATAAATATTACTAATTGATTTCTGATTGAAGGTTTGAACCCAGCTATCCAATATTATAATAATAATAATAATAATAATAATAATAATAATAATAATAATAATAATATAAAATGTGTCCTTCGCTAGCATTATTTTACTGTAAGTGTGGTTTAACTGAACTTGAAGGGTTAGTGTAGAACACGTACTAATGAACCAACAGAGAATTGTCACCTGCAGAGCTTCATAGCATCTTTTGGCTAATTATTGCGGTTTTCCGGGCTGTAACTTAACTGTTCTCACTCCTAACTCGTCAAATATGGCAGCTTGGTCAGTGGCCCTCAGCGGCTGATACCCACACACAAGGAACACTTGAGTCTGTATGAGATGCACTGGGCTTTCAACTGTTCAACCACGGCGCTGTGACATGACTTAATATAAAAAGTGACAAAGTCCGCTTAGGAAGGATAATAAAGTGTGACAATGTCCATGCAGGGATGAGGTCGGGGAGAATGGTCTCGTCAAACAAACATAGGACTTTCACCAAGGAGGCCACTGTTCGTGTAAAACCAAAAGCCAACTTAATAACCAAGCGAGACACCCTAGCTCAGAGTAACTTCCTGTCTCTGTGTCACATGGGTTTGTCCACTGCCCCGCCTCTTTAGGAGACTAGCGGCAGGTCCTGAGTGTATTCATTCCAATGGTTGAAGTGAATGTTGTTACGACCCCTTCAATGGATTCGGGGACGACAACACGACAATCAAGAAAGTGTGACATAGTCAGTGTAAAAGTGAAATACTTGGGGTTTATTCCGAACATGGAAATGGCTCACAAAAGGATGGTGGAAGATGGGACCTGGAGGTCGTGCCAAACAAATTAAATTAATAAAATAATACTAGGCCTAGCTCACCACTAGCTCTACAAACAAAACAAATCAAACTAAATACCTAACCTGCTTCTCTAAAAAAAAGATAAAGAGAACATTACACAGGCAGCAACAACCACTAAACCTGTGTTATACAAAGATCTATGTGCAAAATGTACAGGGTACCCCAACTTACCTAAGGTCCTCAACCTCCACCTCGCAAAACTCTACAGTTTATTTACCAAACAACAGCCACAGGTTAAAGGACAGGAAGACTGGCAACCAGCCAGCAGCGCAGAGCAAGAGAGAATCCCACTTCTCAGGAGTCCTCCTTTTATTGACTGCCACCTCGAATGCTGATTGGCCAACTCCAAACAGGTGGAAAGCAATCCTATTAATCACCTGGAGAGAAAACAGAGCGAGCAAGAGGAAGAACAACAAGAGAGAGAAAACATGCAGACAGGTGCTTTGTCTGGCATGTAACAACGTGAACACATATTATGACAGATTATTTCGCCCCGTAGTCACCAAAGTCAATATTGGACCCATTTTTTATAAGCCGCATATCTCCTGACCATTCTGATACTAATATGGCATTTTACAAACTATCGGGGGATCTGGGAACACAGAGAAGCTAGCATTAACTAATGTTTGTGAACACCCTAGCAAAACTAGTTTTCGTAATGCCATTGCTAAATATGGCTTTTAGCTGTATAAGTATTGAATATTAGCAAAAGAAGGTATTCAATATAACTTTTCCATCCACACAACGTTCATTACACTTTCAAACGAGGCCACACCCATTTAGGAGACAGGAAGTGTGTACCGTTTTAAACCATTTGTGCAGCAGGAAATGCGCTATCTTTAATTATGGATATTTTTTGTTAATAGCTTAAGTTACATACGTAAACTACATAAGTAATGTTACATAGGTTAGATACATAACTAACGTCACAAAAGTAAGTGACATACCAATCATACTTTCTTTAACCCAAACCACAATCTTTTCTAAACCTAAGCAAGTAGTTTTTAACCTTAACCTAACAGGAGTGTTAAAAGTGATGCCAAGTGGTCCTTCGGACTAAGTGGACATATGTGACGAGTTTGGAGTGACAATGTGTGGGTTTTGGTTAACACTCCCCGCTCTCATAGCACCATTTGCGGCAGCAGCCAGCAGCTGTTTTTAGTGAAAAACCTAGTCTCTATCTCCACAGTGCTGTGGAGTAAGGTCTGGCTATACCACCCGATCCCAAAATGTCCCAGTTAGGGAGGAAATGCCCTAAACATATTCTTTGTAAATCTTTACATTCATTCCCCGAAAGCAGGCCTTACTTGTTGCACCATCCACATTTTCTTCAAAACTTGACATTTTCAGCGTGTAGCTTGATAGCTCGAAGTTTGTTGTTCTTTTCCGAAGAGAACAGAGTTAAAGAATAGAACACAGAGAGAGGAAGCGGAGGGACAAAGTGCTGGATGTCAGGCTTTTTCCTGGAAATGTACTTCCGTTGATCCAGACTAATAAAAACTCATTGTACACTACCTGCTCAGCAGCAAACGGCAGAAGGGCACAGCTAGATCTAAAGAAAAATATATTTTATCAGGAGTTAGTAGAGACAGATAGCTAAAAGAGAGTGAATATTGGACTTACATTGATCAGGTTGGACACAAACACGTCTCTAAATGAATGGTGATGTTGCTCTTTTTGCCAACATGTTAGCATGCTGGTTAACTTTTCTACCTACAAAGTCTTCATCAGGCAAAACCTGAGAAACCCTACTATGGTTGGATATACCAGCCTAAGGTAACATTTCAAATTAAGCACAGGTTGTAATATAGATGACTGACCCGGCAGTCTTTGTGTGTCCAGGTACATGGCTCTACATCTCGGGGGATTAATCTGTGGTCCGGACTGAGGGGGATGGTCCAGGAGGGAGGCGTCGTCTCACTCTGGAGGGGAAATGGCATCAATGTCCTAAAGATTGCCCCTGAATCTGCCATTAAGTTTATGGCCTATGAACAGGTAAGTGCAATTAATCAATGACAAAGTGAACATCCATACAGCTAATCCATAGATTAGCTGTTGCCTAGTGTGTCATGTTGGAACGTCAAATAAAATATAATTATTTAGGGACAATCATAATGGTTTCTCTGTCTCAAAGAAAGTGAACAAATCATACATGATTTATCATCAAATTCTGCGTATACCTTTGTACTTGCCTTCTCTCATGTTGAATTATATGACCACTACTGTTCTGCCCCCCCCCAACCTCTTCTCCCATTGCTTATGCCTTCCCCTCCTCCTGTTCCTTCTCTTGCTCTAGATCAAGTGGCTGATCCGAGGAAGTAAAGAGGGCGGCAGTTTAAGGGTACAAGAGAGGTTCATTGCTGGATCTCTGGCAGGAGCTACTGCCCAGACCATCATCTACCCCATGGAGGTCAGTTTGAAATTTGTATAATTGGAAGGTTCATATTAAGATAGGGCTGAAAGGCCAATTTTCAAATTTCATGCCACTCTTTCTGGAGCTTAACACTGTTTACTCACTTTTAAATTAATGCAAATCATGTTCTCATTGGAATAAGGATGTCCTGAGCCGCTTTAAGCATTGGGGTCCAATGGCTTCCTACTTAGTGTGCAGGTTTTGTGAATAAGATAGCTTTCTGATGTGGTCATTTTATTTACATAGTGATTGCTTCCTGACAGCACGGTGGCTCAGTGGTTAGCACTTCTGCCTCACAGCAAGAATGTTCTGGGTTCGATCCTTTCTGTGTGGAGTTTGCATGTTCTCCCTGTGCTTGCGTGGGTTTCCTCCGGGTGCTCCGGTTTCTTCCCACCATAAAAGACATGCATGCAACTAGGACTACAGTTGAAAATTAGCCGACTGGCTAACACTGGCGCATTTACAGAAATGTTGATTAATGTGCATTGTCCTAATATAAATAAACATATCTTCTTCTTCCTGCACAAACTCTAAGTGAATCCTATTCTGAGTGTTAATGATCAAGACACTGATGTCTCACATGTTGACGCTTTGGTAGTAGTCTTCAGAATTCTGTTCTACGTGAAACAGGAGTAGTTTTCTTGTAATCAAAGCAAGTACTGCAGCAGCATAATAATGAAGCATACAAACCAGACTGTACAAGTGTTGTTATGCTGCACAGGAGTGTCATTATAGAACAAAACTAAAGTTCACGTCATGTCACTCTTCAGCACCTATCATCATAAGAAGCAACAATAGAAAAGACTAGAAGGGCGCTTGGAGAGCGCAGACCTCTATCAAGGCCATGTCCTCTCTCACAATGTTAATGCAGTGTATATTTTCCCAGTCAGAAACTCATTTTTCAGATTATTCTGACATCACAAGTGCAGCACAAATGCCATGTTAACAAAAGTGTAAAATTATTTGTGTCTCGGCCCAGTGATTGGGATACCCTCCCAAACGTTTTCCTTCCTGGTCCATGCTACACCCTTCCACCAAGTTTCATGAAAATCGGGCCAGAAGTTTTTCTGTGATCCTGCTATCAGACAAACAAACGGACAAACCAAACCGAAACATAACCTCCTTGGTGGAGTAAAAATGACTGAGCTCAAAATAAATGGGGTATTGACATTAGAAATCGCAGCTCTTAATTTACCAGTCGATTTACGTTCCAACTCTCACACATGCTCATCATCTCTGGGTAGTGCCGAAAAAAATGAGGTCGCAGATACAAAAGGCCAAAATGATTCTCTTCTGCTGGGTGTCTGGGCTCACCTTTAGGGACAGGGGGAGGAGCCTGGACATCTGGAAGGAGCTCAGAGTAGAACCTGCTGTTTCCAGTTGAGTTGATTTTAGAAATCTGGAGGGCTTCTGGACATGTCTAAATGGAAGAAGACCCTGGGGGAGACCCAAAACATGCTGGAGAGATTACATAACCCATTGCTTTCTGGGAAATCCAGAAGAAGTTGGAAGACTTGGCTAAGTAGAACAATGTCTTGCATAGCCCGCTGCTACCATGACCAAGACCCAGATAAGCAGCAGAAAATGAATGGTTGGAAAATGGTCTCTTGATGCTATTTCTTTGTAAATAAAAGAATACAAAAACAAGTCCAATGTCCAATTAAAGAATAATCTCTTTTTCCCTATCTGTCCTCACTCTTTTACCTCCTTCAACCTTCCCCTGTCCCCCTCCGTTGGGTAGGTGCTGAAGACTCGACTTACGTTAAGGAAGACGGGACAATACTCAGGTATGGCTGATTGTGCCAGACAAATCATGAAGACGGAGGGAGTCCGGGCTTTCTACAGGGGCTACCTGCCAAATACACTGGGCATCATCCCCTATGCTGGCATTGACTTGGCTGTGTATGAGGTGTGTGTACATTACAGTATGTTCTACGTGTAACTTAGCCACTCTTCTGCAATAAGGGAACCGTGGTGGGAACTACACAAATTAACTACAGAATGTCCTTGAATTGGTAGGTAATGGTGTGTGTATGTGGCTAAGTGTAAAGGAAAGTCTGTTAAATCGCATTTGGAAGTGTAAATGCGGTCAAGATTGATATATTTACACTTTTTAATCATCTGGGTATCTCCAAAGGTGGTTTTAGTGGTCGGATTTCAATGTGAAAATCCATCCAACTGCTTCTTGGATGGACTTTCCTAAGAGGGAGAAGGGAATCATCTCTCTTATAATCGAACACAGTTAAAAGCAATCTTATTTTCCCATTTTTCTTCCAATAACATTACAGCAGCATAAAAGAACATACAATTATACTTATTTGTCAAGGCAAATTAAAATGAAATGCATATAAGAATATATTGATTGTTTTTTAATAAGGACTCTTATCTCCTTTCCTTTTTTCTTTCCTCTTACTGTATACCCTATTTTCTTTCACTCTTCTCCCTTATTTTTGAAACTCTTTCTGACGGCTCATGCTTGGAGACTCTGAAAAACGCCTGGCTCCAGAGGTACTGTGTAGACTCGGCAGATCCAGGAGTTTTGGTCCTGCTGGGCTGTGGTACCATCTCCAGCACCTGCGGCCAGCTGGCATCCTATCCCCTCGCTCTCATTCGGACACGTATGCAGGCGCAAGGTGAGATATACATAACCTACTGTAGATTCAGACTGTACACAAACAGAGGATGAACAATGATCCAGCAATAACCTCCATTGTGCTTCTTCTTTCAGCCCTCACTGAGGGTAAACCCAAGCTGACCATGGTGGGCCAGTTCAAATACATCATATCCCATGAAGGTGTACCGGGCCTGTATCGTGGCATCACCCCCAACTTCCTCAAAGTGGTTCCAGCTGTCAGCATCTCCTACGTTGTGTACGAGCACATGAAGAAAGTTCTCGGGGTGGGTTACTAGACTGACACGGAGCAGAGGAATTCATGACAAAAAGGGACAGAAAATGCTTCATTATGCTTTTAAGAAGAAGGAAGAAGAAGAGGAGAAGTAATGATGCAGCTCCTCAGACCGCAACGAAAAAGAAGGGAAGTCTAGGGCGAGGAGAGGGTAAAAGAGCCATTTGAGATGGTACTGCTGTATGCTTCCCCCTTCTGTTGACCCAGTCAGGTTCAAGCTTGTGTAGCTTGCGGATAGTCTGCAGGTAGATCATATTCATTTGTGGAATTGGGGTAAAGAGAAGAGGTGAATGTGGCTCCCCCCTGAAACCATTATGCCACATACATATAATACAAAAAACAACAAGCATCTTTACTTGGTTCAAAGCACAGTCAAACAATAGAGACATTTTAAGTACTATGAAGTACTAGGACAGGTCATATGACTTTTGGAATACCAGGGTAAAAAGTAGAACTACCTGTTACAAAGTTATCTACCAGGAATGTGTCCTTGCATTTACCTGATGGGCCAAAGTGGTGAATTGCCCGCTGACATTACGCAGGGTTGCGGAAAAAGTCAGACCTTCTTGTTTTTGCTGGAGCCCTCTGGATTATTTTAGTGTGCATGGAGTTTACCAGTCCAAAACTAAGCTACATAAGCAAACCCACAAACTGTCACCAGCTTTTGATTTTAAATGTTGCTAAATCCTAATTGGTGCTCAGAAGTACATGGTATTGCCTGTTTCAAATGAAGGTCCGCCCACTTTCAACCATTGAGAAGAGCACAGGCGAAAACATGCAGAGAAGTTGTCATTTGAAGTGACCAAAAGAGTTGGCACTTTGGCAGAAATGTTGTGTTAATGTTGGAATCCATCATTCAGAGTAGCAAGCTGAGAGAGAAAATATGTTTTCAGAGGCTTGAAGGCTGAGAGTAGCTTCTAACTGGCAGATATTTGGCAAACGTTTGAAACTTCCAATGTCTCTTTATTGAGAGGTTGCCACTGCTGCCTCTGTTTGTTTGGTTGGTGGGAGCAGCAAGGAGAGCTACCGCTGGGAAAACAGCTACTGACTGACTTTCTTTTTAAATGGTCACCCACGGCTCACCATGTAACCATGGCAACCAGAGAAACCACACCAAGTGAAACGAGGCAGGAGCGAACTTTACTGGTTGAAGTTCCCTGAAGCATACACCTCCACACAAGCAGACGTATGAATTGATTTCAATCAGGAGAGACAAATCAATGAAGTAATGATCAATGTTTATTATAACAGATGATATGTGATCATTAAGTCTTGGCAGAAAGTCTTTGGCTCTTAGACTCTACAGGGAGATTTGTGCCCTGAGCAGCAGTGAGATGAATTCAATTTCTATTTAATTGTATTCATTTTTTTTTTGTCACATCATAACAGGAGTTATCTCAGGACACTTTACAGATATAGAAGGTCTAGACCACACTCTATAGTTTTCAAAGACACAACAATTCCACCAAAGAGCAAGCATTTGGTGTGACAGTGGCGAGGAAAAACTTCCTTTAAACCGACAGAAACGTGGCTGGGTTGGCTCAGTTGGTAGAGCAGGCGCACTTATATAGAGGTTTACTCCTCAATGCAGCGGGCGCAGGTACGACTCCGACCTGCGGCCCTTTGCTGCATGTCATTCCCCCTCTCTCTCCCTATTCACATCGCCATCTTTCCTCAGGAAAGAAAGGCCTAAAATGGCCAAAAAATTATCTTTAAACAGACAGAAACCTCAGACAGACCCTGATTCTTGGTGGGAGGCCATCTGATGCTGCCAGTTGCCCCCCCCCCCCATGGAGTCCAGACACTGGTGGCGTCTGATGATTGTGCTGAGACTGGGCGGGGATCGGGAGGAAGGTTCCACTCAGCAGCTTCAGACATAGTCTGAAGAAGAAACTCTTAGCAAGTCAATTGTATTGGCTCTTTGGAGAAGTTGTCATGGTGAGATCAAATTCTTCCTGAATATGGCCTCAGGTACATGCACAATACATTCCCCTTCCTTTCTACTGTCATTGCAGTACACTGTAGTTTTCTGCTCAACAGACTGTTTACCCTGGAGAAACACAGTGTTACCAAACCATGAAGGACATTTAAATCCATGGAAGGGCTATGACACAGTGAGAGATCTACTCAGAGGACTTTTCTAGGAAAAAACCTTTAACGTGCTGTGTAATTGTGGTATGAGCTGTAAGTAAGTGGACTCCAGTTTCATGGCAGCGTAGTATGGCGGTATCTGCAAAGCCAGCACATGAGACTGAAAACTTGGAGCTAATTAAATGTGCAGTAGATAAGCCTTATAAAACTAACTTTCTGTCATATTTGCTGAAACTGACCCTATGTTCCAGTAGAACTACATGAAGCAGGTAATAAAAAAAAACAAATCCGGCTCCTCTGGCACCACCTACAGCCTGTAGTGCGATTTGCAAAAATCCACCGCTCCCTGTTCAGACGCACCAATCAGGGCCAGGGGGATGTCTAACTGCGTGTCAATCACTGCTCAGGCACACACATTCATTCTCCCTTGTGGGGGGAGGGGCTTAGGAGACTGATTTGAGCTTTAGCAGAAAGGGGGGAGGGACTGAGAAGTTGTCAATGTTCAATGTTCAAAGTCCTGGATCTTCGCAATCCTACCTACAGCACCTTTAAAAGAGAACTTCTTGTCCATGCTGGCTGACATGGTAAAGGTGGCCTCTGGAGATTTTTTGTAAATAAACAAAAGTTATGTTTATCTTCAATCTTTAAGCATCAAAGTTCATTCTTAAACCTTGTAATTGTAGAATTTGTAATTTGGACAAACAAAAAAATCCAACTCAAACTCTACTTACTAGATTTTATGGAGCTTTCAACCATATCACACAACTTGTACAACTGAGAAAATTCTGCATGCTGATGAAGACTGCGTCATGCAGCTGAAAAAGCTGGTAATTGACTGTGGAACAATTATTATTGTTTAAATATTGTTGTATTATTTGGAGCACAGTGGTCAGAAAAGAAGGATGGTCAGCTAACCAGAACTTCTTTACTGAAGAAATAGAGGGTGGCTGGAATATTCACAATGTTTGTAGAGTAGAGGTATTGTAGAGGTTAAGCCCAGTCTTTAAGCCCTTAAGGTGCTGTTCCACGGGGAGAGTAATTGATGCACTTTTTACCTTTTTTTGATCAATTAAAGTCCAAGTTATTTGCAGTTGAAACCATTGGTTTCATTTATTTCCATCAAATCTTCTTTGGTTTTCCAGACAAACTACACCTTGTGTGTGTGTGTGTGTGTGTGTGTGCGTGTGTGTGTGTGTGTGTGTGTGTGTGTGTGTGGTCAAAAACTGTACGTACTCCCGAGTTGCACCTGAGGAACCAAAGATTGGTAACTATTTATACCAAGGAATTGGCTCTTAAAGTTATGTTTGCGGTAAATTCGTTCTTTTGGGATATTGGGAGGAGAGTATTGCAGTATTTTTCCAGTCAAGAAGAGGGTCCATTTGACAATTTGCCTCTTTTTGCCCTTTCTTTTGATAGAAATAAGATTACTGAAGTCTTTTTGTACAGTCCCTAAGTATACCTTGAGTTGGGATAATTTTGTCCAAACTAATATTTCTAAGGTCAAGAATGAACGTTTTATGTTAAACTTGAGCTCAGTTGTAATTTATCACATCCTATAGTATCATTTGTTCTGTTTGAGATATTCAGCAGGGAATTTATAATGAATCATATCAGCATATCATCTGTGCGTTCTCTCCAGAGTCTAAAATCTCCAGATTGAAGCCCGTGTGAACACATACTGCTGCTGCTGTTTTCTGCCATGGAACTAGAGGCCAGTGTGTGTTGTGTGTGCATTATGGTCATCCCAAATATTCCAAACCATTTGATTTTCTGACTTGTAATTTATTTTATAAACTCAAATTGAACTACTTTCTATACCCTGTTCCCTGCACTGGAGCTTCAGTCTTCAGCCACAAACCTAAACCTCCGCTGCCAGTGTCAGAATATGGAGTATGAAATCAAGAGCAAATTTAAGAAAACAGAGGGAAATGATTAAGTGTGTACCTCTGTATGATTTTCTTTTTTTTTTTTTTAATGCTGCAGCATGTTAAAGGAGTACTGATACACTCCCATACACTTTGAATGCCAGTATTTGCATAGTAGTTTACCTCCCTTGCGACGCGTACTTTGATGATGAAGCTTGTTGCCGCTCGGGCCTTGCATGCATGACTTTGACAAATTTGTAAAGCATGAGTGCACGTTTCCAAGCCTGTAAGGGTGCGACGACTGTTGCCTTTTCTTCCATGAGCTATTTTCAACCCAAAACACAGAACTGTTGTAGTGTGAAAAAAAAGAAATACACAAAATGAGCTTACTAGTTTTTATAAAACAGATACATGATGAATGTGTATGTGCACTTTACATGCCTCAGTGATGGAATGATTCTGTGAGACTGTAAAAAGGACAGGGCTCTAATTGTTCAGTGGTATCTAATTTGTCGACAGCATACAGCTGTTTCTAGCCTGACGTGGTCATACTCAGATTCTAGTCAGAATGTGAACTTCCCGACCTAAAATTTTGTGGGCGGGGCTAAGTTCGGCTGGCATCCAGGCTAGCTGTTTCCATCTGTACACCTGCAACATCCTCATTACACTTTTATTAACATGGTCATCTTTAAAGCTGCACTAATTCATTTTTTACTGCAGTCATAACTCACTTCTCAAGGCCCAATCAATCAATCAATCAATTGTATTTGTCCCAGTGAAATGAACATAGATTGTTAACAATTTTGTGGTTGTGCTCGCCTTCGCCGGCCCGCTGCAAGAGTTGAATTATGTTTAACTTTTTCCAACGCGACGACGCGCAGTCAAATCAACACTGATTCTTGTTTGTTTGTTTTTAAGATCATTTTTGGGGCATTTTGGCCTTTAATGGATAGTACAGTTGCAGACAGGAAAGTGGGGAGAGAGAGAGGGGAGACATGCAACAAATGGCCACAGGTCGGATTTGAACCCTGGGCCGCTGCGGTAAGAACTGAGCTTTACCAGGTGAGCAACCAGGGCGCCCCCTTCTTGCTGTATGCTTAAAATAAAAATGCCTTCCTTCAGAATGAGAATTTCATCCTTTTGACACCTATTGTGTACTTTTCAAAGAATGAGTGCTTAAGGTAGCCTTTAAATCTAGACGCTCCATAGCAGCAGCAAACGTAATTTGCAGCCAGGGTTCTCCAGCAACTCTTCGTTGGCTTGCGAGCTGGAAAAAACCAAACTCTAGTCAGGCCAATCACATCGTGTATAGAGTCGGTGGGTGGGCTTAACATAAGGATGGCAGAGTTGCGACGGTCCGCGTGAATTCCCTGCTACTTGAATTCAAAGAAGATGGCTGCTGCTGCTGGCGAACAGCGGTCTTTGGAATCTGCTTTGGCTGCGACTCTGGAAGACTTGGAGTTAAGCTTTTCTTTGAGCAAAGAACGACATTGAAGTCATTCTTAAAAAAGGAAGATGTGTTCGGAGTTTTGCCGACCGCATACGGCAAAAGTTTAATTTGTCAACTAGCTCCGCTACCTTCTTCATTGGTTGTAGCGCTGTCCTAATGCGTGCAGTGGGAATTTTGAAAGACAACCGTTTATCCTGCCCCTTGGATTAAGCCAACATCTTGATTTGGGTCTGACCAAGGGGGTAAGCTTCGCTTCAGAACTCAAACCTTTTCTCTTGGCACAGCTACCATAAGACTTCCAACTTTCAGACAGGTTGCTCACGTCACATTTATGTCATCTCTCTCAGTTGGAGGCTGTGCAGTAACGCTAGCGCTCACCGGAAAAGTGCTTCTAATATCCTTCACTGGTCTCCATCCAGTGCAACGGGATCTGTTGGACCATTCTTGTATACTGTCTATGTCTCTGGCTTGTCAGGCTAGAGGTGGATATCACCCACAATGCATTGCAGTTATGCATTTGGTGCAAGAAAATCCCTCCATGGTTAGGTGGCCATGGTCATGTACAAGCGCTAAAACTCCTGTTGCTGACACCAAAGAAGGAGAATATGAAGAAATGTATTTAGACTTTGTAGTTTCCTCATTGATAGCTTGATATTTTACTAATACATGTATTATAACTACTGTTAATTCATATTTACTTCATCATTTTTATTTACTAGATAGTTGTATGTGTAATTATCTGTAAATGCATGGAAGATCTTCTGTTTTTTTTTTGAAACGTAGGCATTAAGAAGATTAATCATGATTAGGGGTGGTACAGTTCACAAAAAACACGGTTCGGTTCGTATCACGGTTTTAGGGTCACGGTTTTTGGTTCTGTACGGTTCTTGTCATTTTTTCTTTTAATCTTTAACACTCCAGAAATATACTTCAGCATATGATATATAGCTTAATTATCCACAATGTAGGATACAGTATTAAATAATTATATAGTTACAGTATATCATGTAATCATGCACAAACTGAATTTGACTTGACTTTAAGCACATTATTGGGACCATCTCTGAGGAAAGCTAGCTGAGATTTTGATACAGCAAGAGGGAAGACATTGATGATTTCAACAAGCTTTTCATTTATTTGGCAAAAAAAGGAGAATGTGTATTGCCATCTACAGGAACTTATGTGCCTTTTTAGCACATGAAGATTGAAATATTACAGAATGTCAATTGAAATAACTTGCATTTATCGAACTGCCAACTTCAGTGTAGCTCTTACAAAAATGTCTCCTTTCAAAGAAAAAGAGAGGAACTCTTAAAGCTCCGTCTTTTGAATAAGTCAGAATACGTTAAACATAAAAACAGTTTACATTATTAGTTAATTTCCTATCCTTTGCACAGTAGACCAAAACAAAACAGACTGTGTCCCGTATGACACAGTCATATGGTTTGATAAAGTACTTATTGGACTTATCATTGCACTTACAATAATGAGCATAGGTGTCAGGTCCTCCTGTATATGTCTCCTCTACGTTTTTTCCTGCATCCACCATGTGTTTGTGTGTGTGTGCGCGCGTCAGTCGCGGGTAGAACTGAGCAGTTCCGCCTGCAGCAGAGACCCGATAGGATCTAAACTGCAGCCGCTTCAGCGACTTTAGAGTGAAAAAACGTTACATTAAATTGATGTTAAAATGTATACAGGTTGGCAGGACGGCCTTAAATGTTTTGCACGGTCTTTCGCTGTACGTTTTGTTGGTAACTTGTCCACACCTCTTCTTTCGTGGGAAGGCGAAACACAGCTGTCTAAGGTCACATACGGGCACCTGACGGGCACGAGGCCAAAGGTGCTTTTCCATTACATGGGTACCTACTCGTCTCGCCTCGACTCTTCTCGCCTTTTTTGGTTTCCCATTACGAAAAAAAGTCCCTGGTACCTGCTAACAGGTACTTTTTTTAGCACCTCCTCAGTCGAGGTTCCAAGCGAGCTAAGGCGAGCCGAGAAGGTGACGTGAAACCCTGCAGGCTGCTGATTGGTCGGAAAGAATCGTAACTGATCACCGCATTGCTAGCGACAGACAGCATTTTTAAATAGTTTAGCCAGCGGTGGTTTTTTGCTGCCGGAGGCTCCACGCAGAGCTTTCTCCGTAGCATACAAGTGGCCTGATGGTTATACTGGTGCGCTGGTGTGTGCATGTGTGATGTGTGTGTGTCGAGTCGCCGTATGTGTGCGTGTGGGAAGCTGGTGAGCGAGGGAGAAGTGAGAGAGTGACGGCGATTATCTCCGCAGCGAGTAGTGACTCTAGAGTCATATATATGTGAGAGAAACAAAGCGAGTAGCGACTCTAGAGTCATATATATGTGAGAGAAACAAAGCGAGTAGCGACTCTAGAGTCATATATATGTGACCACGGTGGGAAATCTGGAGCAGTAAACGTTTGATCTCTTTGATATCATGTTGTTCACGGAGACGGAGAACCAGGAAATGCGTCGGGGATATGTCAGTGGGAAAAGCAAGCTACTAAGCCACGCCCACGGCAGTCGCTATGACGACCAGCCACGCTGAGGCGATCCTAAAATCTGCAATGGAAAACGGACGCACGTCGAGTCGAGTAGAGTCGAGGCGAGGCGAGGCAAGTAGGTACTGGTAATGGAAAAGCACCATAATATAGGAAGAAGGGAGTGGAACGGCTTTCCGTAGATCCGGCTTTGCTCTGGACAGAGCGATTCGGATGTTTTTTCATAGACCGTACCACCCCTAATCATGATACAGATCACAAACTTTCTAAATCTGAAACTCATTCAGCTGATTAGCGCGCCCCATTGAAAGAGTCTGCAGGTATTTATGATGTGTCCAAAGCAGTAATAATACTTTTTATAAATTATATTTGTATTGCGCCTTTTATACAAGAAATACTGTACAATAAGGACATTGCATGACATCAGCAGACATAGAATGATCATAAAAACGGGGATAGAATGTGATCGCAGAATGCGATAATTAATAGAAAATAAGATGGATAATAAAACGCACTTTGGGCAGTAGCGCTAAGCCTACAACTGGCGGTCGATCCGTATAGTTTGGGCTGAAAGTGAAAAAAGGTGTGTGTTCCATTTCACTCCTGCCCCGCCTACTTTCCCTCTGCTGTCCATGTGGCCTCCGTGCGACATATGCTATGACGTCATACCAAGGGCTGAGGGGAAGTGAAGGAGGGCATGTTGAGACACCAATGAAACGCAGCCTAGGTCTGTGTTTTGTTTGCTGCTGAGCAGCTAGTGTTCTGTGGCTTTATCAGAGCGTTTTCCCTGGAAACAGCTGCTACTAAAAGCTCTGCAGAGATGGTGATCATTCTGTGTGGGTTTATCACTACAAGTCTCACCTTTTACATTACAATCCATCCATTGTGAAATATGACAAATATTGATTGGTGTAGCTTTAAATACATGTTTAAATGTGCAACATAGCTGACACGTTTGTCTCACATATCGAGGTGTTTACGATGGATACATATTTGCTTCATTGAATTGGCTCATAATATAGAAATGAATTATCTACAGCCTACAAATTTAATTTGCAGACTGTACATAAAAAGAATTTTCATAGTTGCATTTCTTAGTCATGGCTGACAACATTATTTGTAATAATTGTATTACTCAGTTCACACTAGTGATCTTAAAACTACACTCTGCTCCAGATCTCTCTAAAAGAGCAAATGTATCTAAAGGTTGTTATAATTTCTGCTGCAGCACTAATCCACTAATGAAAAGTAAAGAGACAAATATAATGATTTATTGATTTATTTCAAACATGTAATAAAATGCAGATGAGCTGCTGGTTATGTGCCAGAGTAATAAGAAAAACAAGAAATGATACAAATAAATGGTAACTACATGATGTTTGCAGTGCAGTGGGTTTTCAAAATTAATAATTTCAATGCAATTATTTACGTTTTGAATTATTTGTGAAAAATAAGAACAACAAAAAAGAGCCCTACACACATCAAACTCCAAAAGCACCTTTTGCAATAAGGGTTAACTGTTTAAGAAGAACTTTATTGATCAGAAATCATGTACAACTAAGTGATATGTGCATCGCTCCTGTTCCACCCCTCCAATCACATGAGTGTTAAGAACAGAATGATACTACACAGTACCACATCCAACATGACTTTGATACTGAACAACAATTTGATGACTGAAAGATTTATGACTGAGGTGAACTGTATCTGTCCAGAAGGCTTTAAAGGAAATGAAAATAAAGATATGTTTTAAGTGTAAGTTTTTTTCATTTTGCACTTTCACTACTTTTAATATAAGTGGCACTGCATTAAACTGTTATCTGAAGTAGAGCTGAAGATCTTTGCCCGCACCCGACGGGAGCCGACGGGCTCGGTCGGGTTCGGTCTTAATTTCTATCATTTTACACAGGCTCTGGCCGGGCTTGGGCTCGGGCTTGAGCTTGCGAGGTAAATGAGCGGTCAGGTGATGTGTTTCGATTAGCGCGAAAATGGAGGCTGAGGAGGTGAAACGGAGGCTGACCTCTGGAGGACTTATTTTATTTCTTTGTTCCAACTTCAAAGTGGCTTATAGCCTATGTTAGTCATGAATACATGATGTTAAAAAAGTAGAAATTACTCATTCTTGACAAAAGGCAAAAGAGCTGTGTGCGTGCACACATTTGAATAATTTTTGAAAAGCTGTCAATCGAAATGTAGGCTACTTGTCGGGCTTGGGTTGACTTCCGTCGGGCTTGGGCCTTGTAGGACCTAACTTTTAAGGCCCGATTACAGCTCTAATTAGAAGTCATGTGATCAGAGTGTCTGAATGTAACAGATGCTGACTAACCAGTGTCTGCATACGACACCATCGGCTTGTCAACTTCTATAGCTTTGTTTGTGCTGTGATGCTGTTATCACCATATTCACAGATACTTCAGTGCTCCAGACTGGTGGCCTTGCTGGGGTTTTAGTGCCAACACCAATTCAATCAGGAGAGACTTCGTTGCAGATATGCAAACATTTTATTAACAAGATAACCAAGTAAGTACAAACACAAGTTGTTTGGAGATTAGTCTCCATTGTTAAGGGGTATCTATGCAAATGTCATGGTTAAGGAAAACCAAACATCCCCCAATGGAAACCAGACACTGGTGGTGGCGAGAAGCCGAAGACGAAACACAAGCCGACAGCTGGGAGAAGACCGAGAACACCGTCTAAAAGGCCTGGAGGTGGAAGGGGAGGAGGCGGGTCACACTATAGTCTGAAAAACAACTGGCAGAAGAGAGAACAGCTTTAAAACACGGTAGTCAGCTGTGATTGGTCAGAACCTAAGTGCCCTGCTCCTAATTGGTATACATAACTGTAACACCCACCGCCCAGCTGATCAGTGAAAGGGAGAGAAGCCACGTAATAGAAGTCTCCCTGTCTGAATTTACGCTGAGCTACATTAGTGTTCACCATAGACCAACCAAATTAATCACATCAAGGGCCATACATAGTAGAGTAGAGTTTACTGACTGATGCTTTTATTTAAAAGAAAAAGTCTAATATATTGACTGTATTATTGCATGTCTCACATAGCACTCTCACTTACGATTTGGTCGACACAAAGTCTGCAAAAAAGTCTGCAAAAAACGTACCTCAGCCATCATAGAAAAAAAAGCAACAAAATTGTCTAAAAAAGCAACAAAAAACGCTGAAAGAAAAATGTCAAAAACATTGAAGATAGCACCAAAAACAAAGGAAAAAGCGAATAATATAGCTTACTTTAATTGGAATTCTTTTTGGACATAAAGCCCTTCATTTTAAAATCCTACATCAGAATGGTTCGATATTACCCGAGTGACAGTCTGGGGGTGGTGTAGGCTACTATCACCCTGAGGTGAAATGAGTCTGGCTAAACAGGAGGTTTCATTTTTAGAGAAGCCTGAAAAAGAGTTAAACTATAGCTTTAGTTAGCAGCCTGAAAAATAGTTAAAATATGGCTTTAATTAGCAGCCTTAAAGAGTTACCTCTACAAAGTGACCTAACAAAGACATTTATTTTAAGTAAACTGAACATTTAAAAAATCTATTTAAAGTGCACAACCCCGCCTTGAGTGTAGAAGCCTGAAAAAGATTTACAATATAGCTTTAAACTGGACATTTTCAATGCCTTTAATTTTAAAATCCTACATCAGAATGGTCCAATATGTGTAATATATCACTGTACACTCTCAGAAATAAAGGTACAGTGACGGTACAATTAAGTTCTTTAAGGTACAAATTTCACAAATGTACCATCAAAGGTACAAACATGACTCCAGCTGAGTACAAATAAGTAGGCTACCTTTCAAAAGAAAAGAGTACACAATGAATTATGCATGCTGAAAGGTTATCGGTGGTGGCTTGTCAATAGAGGGCGCTAGGGGCGCCGCCCCTATCAAAATTCCAGAAATATAAATGTAAACAAAAATGATATAAAAAATGAAATAAAAATAAATGAAATAGTTTACTCATACGATAAATAAAAACTGGCTTTAATCGGTAAACTATTTTCTATGTTTCATGCGGTTTCATGGGCAGTGACGCAGTATAAATGGATGTCACTCGGAATAGGGAATAACAAGGACCGCCCCCGTGGTTATGTTGTTTTTCCGACTGGCAGCGTCCACATGGTCGGGATGAGTGTTCTTCTTCTTCTGTTATATTGCCGTTTGGCATAACAACTTTTTGCATGACTGCCACCAACGGTTGCCCGTAGCCTAGAGCATCAGGTGTGTGAAAACATGGAGGCCACAATAACAAAAGATTTTTGATGCTCTAGGCTACGGCCAACCGTTGGTGGCAGTCATGAAAAACAAACTAAACCAGGGGGTCGGTGCCTGTTATTCCGAGGTAGCTTGAACGCAGCATAACTTTCGGCCAGCATATGACCTGAAGCTGGGGTCTCATTTATAAACGTGGCGTACGCACAAAACGGGGCTGAAAACGTGCGTACGCCACATCCCACGCAAAGGTTGTGATTTATAAAAAACAAACTTGACGGGAGATTGTGCGGTCCGCCACGCAAACTCTGACCCATGCGTACGCACATTATGGAGACAAAATAGGAATTGGCGACGCAGATGGTGAGGTGGTGAACTGAAGTCAGACTGCAAAAAGTAAATGGGAATAACTATAAGAGTAGAAAAAATAAAAATATTGATGCCTCGCACATTTTTTCACTCCATATCATCCACGTTACCATGAAGATTAAATCCAGCAGTGTTATTTGCGCTTGTACGCAGTGATAACTGTTCCATAAACTGAAATCTTAAATACAAATTTGTTCTTAATATTTAATCGGCGCTGTTTCGCCGTCACATTGTCCGCTACGGAGCGCAGGAGGAGGAGATGGCCCGACTCCATGGAATACCGGATATCATCAAATACCCTATCATTAAATAACTGCAGAACAGTGTAAATAACTAAATATCTATCTTTAAAACTGTGCATATATCATCAAATGTCAAAGTCTGGAAATACAGCCGTTAAGCTCTCGCGCAATCGTTATGATCTAATAGGGCTGGGCGATAAATCGATTTTATCGATTAACTCGAATGTGTAGCTAACGTGGATTTGTTTAAATGAAAAATTGATTTTCTCCTTAACATCCGCCGAAGCTCCTCTGGGCTCCCGTAGCTCCGAAAGGGCTCATCCCTCCCCCCACGCGTTTGCCTTAGAGATACACAAACAACATGGCAGCGACAGGGACTAACATTAATTATTTTCTTAACCAGTCGTTTCATTACTTACTTATCCGCTGAAATGACCGGCCGCTCGCGGTGCACTGTCCCCGGCTGAGAGTCACCTATTCTCGGTAACTGAACCACCAGCTACCGCTGACCTGAAGGAGCACCCTGCGGGGCACCAGAGCCGGTGTTGAGGTACTCTTTTGCAGCTCAACACGTGTACTAAATGCCGCTGATACGACCGAGCTGTGACGGAGGTCTGTAGCGGCTTAAAGAACTTGCAATCGCCGCTCTGTAGCACGGAGCTCAGCTTCGACGTTTGTTTTTATCGCTACGGAGGAGCTTGCTACCAGCTTCCTACAGGTATGCTACATTCAAGAGACCATCATGGGATGTTAACGTACGTTACTCAGCAACAGGTGAAAATAGGGGCAGTGTTGCGCAATAACGTTAAAATGATTTGAACTTTTAGCGAGGAACGAGAAGTGAATTAGTAGGCCTATGTGTGAAAACAGCTTTATCTCACGCATCCGTTTTGTTGTTGTTGAATATATAACCCCACCCCCAAAAAAATAAAAATAAAAACTGGTAGGGAAAACACCAATTTATATTTCCACAAAATTGGCATGAATAATCAGAATGGTATACATGATCCGTGTGTGTATGAGTCAAAACAAAATAAAACTTGTTTTGAACAATTTATTTGTCATCCGCAGATTGATTTTAAGTAGAGGGAGAAAAAAATCGATTTAAATCTTAAATCGGATTTTTTTTGAAAAAATCGGGGATTTTATTTTTAGGCCATATCGCCCAGCCCTACGCTCTATCTATGTCCTTGTTATCGGTCTAAAATTTAATACTGTTTATAACAAACCCTGCATGAAGAAAAGTGTGTTTGCCTATTACATTTCGATTTCAAATTGTATCTCGGGGTGGGGGATACCACTAGTTGTTGCTGTGATTTTAGCAAGGTGTTAACAATCACAAATTGTTGTAGACTAAACATATAAATACTGCGGTGAACCCGTGCGTAATGCTGCATGGCACCGCTGGCCCTGCAGGAGGACCGGAATGGAAGAATCAGGAGAAAAAGAGACTTCAGGGACCATGACGATGACTGGCTCATATGCCGATTTAAATTCCCTAATGTAGCTGTAATAGTAATATAGCTGAGCTCTTGGATCTATGTACTGAATTGGGTCTAGTAGAGAGGGCAAGGCGCCGGAACCGTGCCAACCCGGTCCAAATACAGGTCCTCGCCACTCTGGGTGAAACCGGCTGTTTTCAGAGGGAAATGTCAGACAGCTAAGTGTTTTTTTAAAATAAATATTATATATAATCTTCAACTTCATCACTAAGGCTTGTTTGGATATAATATATAGTTCTGTTAAATCTTATTATATACTTCTGGTATATCGAAGCCAGGGCCGTACTGGGACTGAAATTCAGCCCGGGACTTTAAGATGTAGAGGCCTTTTACGCGAGTGCCCTTGGTGCATGAGCAGAAGGGTTTTTTGCAGTTATTTTAATTCTAATAGTGTTTTTATGGTATAAAGAGAATCAGATTACGCTGAAGACCTTCAAGAAACTTTAGGATGACACCTGCTTCCTCAGGTTGTATAAGCAAGTCACCACTGCACTGAACACAACCAGGTCAGCAAAACCTAATCTCCAACATATACTGCTAACTACCAGCATGGCATGTGCACAGTCTGTTGGAGAGTGATGGACCCTGCCTCTGCTTACTGATTGTACAGCTACATATCATATGCATGAGAAGAACATCAGTTATAAATATGACTAAGAATAAAACATTTTCTAATTCAATCTGTGCTTCAGTCAAGTCATTATCTAGTATGTGGAACTATTGGCATTTTATCCTATATGTAAATATCTGATTGATTGATATGCCTAATATGATTGCCTACCCAGCCCTGCACACTGCCCCTCTACCTGTCTGTTTCCTTCTCTTCCTCTCTCCTCCTACTCCTCCTCCTGATGAGAGTGTATGTGTGCAACAATAGAAAATAAAAACAATTAGCTTATCAAAGCAAAAAATTGGAGACAGAACCAACTCAGGTATACAGGCCTAAAACTCCTAAAAACCTAAAACTGTCCTACCTCACATCACCAAATCCAAACCTGACTGAAAGTAAACTCTTTTTTTCGGCGCCTTAAGTTTGAGCCAATCGGATGTCAGGAAAAACGCGGATCAGTCCAAGTTAGGAGGGGCCGCTCGTATCCCCCCTCAATATTGAAAGTATTGGTTTGGCCCGGTCTAAAACACACAGACACAGCGCTCCGCTGCAGCTGAACGGCCGGCCAGGCCGGTCGCGTATGAAAGAAAAAAATAAAAAATGTATTGAAAAATGTAAAAACAGTATTAACCCCCGGCCGGTTCGGCCTGAAATGGACCGGCCGTTCGGGATTGTTCCCGGTATTCCCGATGGCCAATCCGCCCCTGGGCATAGCCTACATGACGAGTGCATAGCCTGCTTATCAGTCCATTCATCATTAAAGCTGGGCTTTTGGCTTTTCCACGTCAACTTTTCGCTTCAGCCTCTTTGACAGTGACATGTTTACCTGACAACAGCCTTTCTTTCTGCAAGCATTTTCCACCAATCAGGACGCTGCATACTACAATAATTTTTCCATAATCACAGACTTTAACCATCACACCTCAGTGAACTGCCTCCTAGTCTGAGATCTTTTTCTAGTTAAAGAGCCAGTTATCATTAGGAAGTTTCCATGCTTTTTAGGAGTTTGCTCACACTAATACATGTAAAAAAAAATAGCATTAATTCAGTAAGAAAGTGAAAAAGAATAGGCGTATTAGGTATAAATTCATTTTATTTTATTTGAAAGTCCGGCCGCCAGAGTGCTTAGAAAAAAATTTAGTTGATGATCCCTGCTGTAGACTCTCTGTCCTGTCAGAGACATATATTGTGTAATTGATGTTTTCAGTTCAATTAATTAAATCCAAGTAAATGGAACACTCACAAGATGTCACCAAAATCACTCGGTCCCCTTTAAATCTTTCAGAAAATGATGTAAGTGTATCGAATTATATCGAATCGTATCGAATCGTATCGTTGGCTGAATATCGTGATATATATATCGTATCGTGAGCTGAATATCGTGTATCGTATCGTGAGATTAGTGTATCGCTACAGCCCTAGATATGTGCAGCATAAAAACTGAACGCCGCTTCCCCCTGTTTAGTTCTGACTCTGGGGACAACAAGTACACCTGTCCCAGACAACCTGAGAGGTCTGGGTGGCTCATAGTGTAGTAGCAGATCAGAAATGTATTTTGGCCCTAAACCGTTTATTGATTTATAAACCAGCAAAAGTATTTTGAAATCAATTCTTTGAGGCACTGGAAGCCAGTGTAGAGACTTCAGTACTGGAGTGATGTGATCCACTTTCCTGGTTTTAGTGAGGACTCGGGCAGCAGCGTTCTGAATCAGCTGCAGCTGTCTGATTGATTTTTTAGGGAGACCTGTAAAGACACCGTTACAGTAGTCAAGTCTACTGAAGATAAAAGCATGGACAAGTTTTTCCAAATCCTGCTGAGACATAAGTCATTTAACCCTTGATATATTTTTAAGGTGATAATAGGCAGATTTTGTAATTGTCTTAATGTGGCTTTTAAAATTCAGGTCTGAGTCCATCACTACCAAGATTTCTGGCTTTGTCTGTTGTTTTTAACATTGTCATTTGAAGCTGAGCACTGACTTTTAATCGTTCCTCTTTAGCTCCAAAACCAGAACCACATCAGTTTTTTCTTCATTTAATTTAAGAAAGTTCTGGCACATCCAGTCATTAATTAGTTCAATGTACTTATTCATTTGTTGTATTGGGCTATAGTTCCCTGGCGATAAGGTTATGTAAATTTGTGTGTCATCCGCGTTATTTTGTTGTGTTCCATAATCTGAGCCAGTGGAAGCATGTAGATGTTGAACAGAAGAGGCCCCAGAACAGAGCCTTGGGGAACTCCGCAAGTCATATTTGTATGCTCAGATGTATAATTACCTATAGACACAAAGTAGTCCCTATTCTTTAAATAGGATTCAAACCACTTTAGTACTGAGCCAGAAAGACCAACCCAGTTTTTCAATCGGTCAAGTAATATGTCATGGTCGACCGTATCAAATGCAGCACTGAGATCAAGTAGTACTAAGACTGAAATTTTGCCACTATCTGTGTTTAAGTGGATGTCATTAAAGACCTTAACAAGAGCCGTCTCAGTGCTGTGGTGTGGTTGAAAACCTGACTGAAAGGCATCAAAACTCTTGTTTAGTAATAAGAAAAGGTTGAGTTGTTGAAAAAACACTTTTTCTATGATTTTACTTAAAAATGGAAGGTTTGATATCGGCCTATAGTTGCTCATTAGTGACGTGTCTAGATTGTTCTTTTTTAGGAGTGGCTTGATCACTGCAGTTTTTAGGGCCTGTGGGAAAATACCTGAGAGCAGAGATGTGTTTACAATCTGTAGAAGATCAGAAGCCAAACAATTCAAAACATTTTTGAAAACATCCGTTGGTAGAATATCAAGGCAACACAAGGAGGTTTTCAGATGTTGTATAATGTCCTCCTGTTTTTCTGTTCTCACTACTACAAAATTTCTCCATGGAGATCTTTTCTTACCAGAGACAGTTTTGACCATAGTGGGAGCAATGGCATCAATAACATTCGTAATTTTACAGTTGAAATTATCTACAACAGGGGTCATCAACTAGATTTTTCCAAGGGCCAGAATTTTTCTACGCAGACACTCTGGGGGCTGGACTTTCAAATAAAGAAAATAAAATTAATTTTAACCTAATACGCCTATTTTTGTTCGCAATTTTCACTTTCTTACTGAATTAATGCTATATTTCTTTAGATGTATTAGTGTGAGCAAACTCCTAAAAAACATGGAAACTCCATAATGATAACTGGCTCTTTAACTAGAAAATGATCTCAGACTAGGAGGCAGTTCACTGAGGAGTGAGGGTTAAAGTCTGTGATTATGGAAACATTGTTGTAGTAAGCAGCGTCCTGATTGGTGGAAAATGCTTGCAGAAAGAAACCGTGCATGTCAGGTTGCAAAATAATACAACCAGCATCATCATTCATGTGCATATTAAGTAGCCACATGTATTTGTTTTGGTCTTATACTACCTCCATAGATTTACCGCTCCAGCGGAGAGTTTGGTTTGTTCAGCCAGCAGTGAGGTTTACAAGATGTTGTCCAAATTTCCAGATTCCCGGCAAACTAAGATAAACAGTTAGACTACAAACCGACAGCTTTTGTTTTTTGTATTGACTTTTTACTCACGAAGGTTTTATTGTAGCCTAGTTACAGTAACGAGACTAGCGTGAGTTCATCTGCCCTCTTTGTATCGTTCCCAGTCAGGTGATGCGTGTTTTAACGCACACACGTCTCGGCTCAGCGGTGTGTGTGTGTTTTAACGCACACACGTCTCGGCTCAGCGGTGTGTGTGTGTTTTAACGCACACACGTCTCGGCTCAGCGGTGTGTGTGTGTTTTAACGCACACACGTCTCGGCTCAGCGGTGTGTGTTTTAACGCACACACATCGGCTCATCTGTGTGTGTGGAGCTCGGGAATCGCTGTACAAAATCCCAGCATGTGAATAGAGATGCAAATACAGGGGGCTGGGTTTTTGCTCTAAATGTTTGAAATGATAAATAACAGAACGCATTTTTTCCTCTTTACATTTTGTGAATTCATGATTATTCTGCGGGCCAGACTAAAAGCTTTGGCGGGCCGGATGTGGCCCGCGGGCCGCCAGTTGACGTTGGCTGATCTACAAGCTCAGTCACTGAGGCCCCAGTGAGGGCGAAAAGCTGAATGAATGATTCACTGGTGTTTTCAGTGATATACTGTTTTCTGATTAATTTTGTTTGAACACTTTTGGGCACAGAGATAGTGCCATTAAAGAAAACACAGGAATGATCAGAGAGAGCAACATCAGTCACCACAACCTTGGAAATGTTTAGACCCTTTGAGATAATCCAGTCCAGTGTGTGCCCCTTATTGTGCGTGGGCTGTGTCCCATGCTGAGTCAGTCCATAGCTCTCAAAAACTAATAATCTGTCTTCATTGAGGCTTAGAAAAAATACCTTTCTGCCATTTTTACATTGGTGTGTACGGGATGGAATGTTGGGACTCAGAGGGCAGGGCCCAACTGACAGAGTGGAAAGAGGCAGAAGCTAGATTTTCTTTAACTCGCGATACCATACACAGTTTTAACTCTTCATACATAACTTTTACATCAAAATGTAGGAAATCTTGTGCCCTTTCTAACACTGCTCAGTACGGTGGCCGGGAAGTGCAATGCAACATTACAAAGAACGAAACACTTTTACAAAGCTCGAGACAAATTTACATTTTGGAAAACAAATTTACATTTTGGAAAACAAATTAACATTTTGGAAAACAAAATAACATTTTAGAAAACAAATTTACATTTTGGAAAACAAAATAACATTTTAGAAAACCAATTTACATTTTGGAAAACAAAATAACATTTTAGAAAACAAATTTACATTTTGGAAAACAAAATAACATTTTAGAAAACAAATTTACATTTTAGAAAACAAATTTACATTTTGGAAAACAAAATAACATTTTAGAAAACCAATTTACATTTTAGAAAACAAATTTACATTTTAGAAAACAAATTAACAAGATGCAAAACACTTTTACCAGTTCCGAAACAAATTTACAAATGACAGATTCTTTACGGAAAGGGAATGTACCACATACCGGAAGTGATGAGGTGTTGTTGGTGAGCGCAGTCAATTTGTGTTGTTGTGAGTATACGGCGTGAATAAAGTTTATGGTGACTTTACTGGTCGGTGTTTGGAGTTTTTAAAGGACGCGGACCTAACGGAAACACTGGAACAACAGGGAACGTATCGACAGCTGCGGCCGGATCGAAGGTACAGCGGGGAGGGCAGCTGAGTCCGTCTGCAGCTGCAGGACCTGGAGCTCACTGCCCATTCCTGGGAGCCAAAACCGACACCACGCAGCTGGAGACCCGGGCCGTATTGCTGGGCCCGCTGGAGGGAAGGGAAGCCCGTGAGAATCAGATCCAGGACTGAGCGGAGCGGACTGTCACAACCTGCTGAAGTTTAAATCACAGGTTTCCTAAAGGGAGTCTGGCGGGACTCGGACTGTGGATGACGAAACATGACTTTAAGTCTTGTTAAATAAATAAATACATGCAGAAATAAATGAATCATTAGTGGGGGAGTGAGCCTGGACATTTCAGTCTGTTTAAACTTCACTTTGAAGCAGAACCTCTTAGTTCAGAAGGGTGAAGTTTCCGTTTGTACTCATATCTGTGAACTGATTATAATAAATATTCTTTGTATTAACACATTAATTAGTCTCTTTGTCTTTTTGTTTAAAAAAACTACAACATCTAATGATATTTTGACGATTTATAGTGATTTTATTTCCGTTAGACCTTTGCCTACATTGACGCTGATGCATTAAAGACGGCCCATAGACAGTATATAAGGCAGTGCCTCCCCTGTTCCAAGATGGCGGCTCTATTGACGCATTCGATCCATGTCCATAACTGCCGTAGTCAAGGCGACATGTATACAACACCTCATCACTTCCGGTATGTGGTACATTCCCTTTCCGTGAAGAATCTGTCATTTGTAAATTTGTTTCAGGACTGGTAAAAGTGTTTTGCATCTTGTTAATTTGTTTTCTAAAATGTAAATTTGTTTTCTAAAATGTTATTTTGTTTTCCAAAATGTTATTTTGTTTTCCAAAATGTTATTTTGTTTTCCAAAATGTAAATTTGTCTCGAGCTTTGTAAAAGTGTTTCATTCTTTGTAATGTTGCATTGCACTTCCCGGCCACCGTAGCTCAGGGAGGCAATACGACTTTCACACGAGGCACAATGAGCTTCCAAGTGAAGCCATCTCCACCAACTGCTGCACTGCCTCCTGTACTAAATCCTACCAGAAATGCCAGGAGGAGAAGAGAAACAGGCCCTTTTCAGACAGCTGCTTTCCTCACATTTCTTACACCACACACACCATTCTTGGACAGGATGATCATCAGGGTGTTATGTCTCTCACAGTATCAAACATTAAGAGATAGGAGTTAGGGTTTTTGAGCTAGGAGCAGGACTACCAAAGGTGCATCAGAGCTTTGTTTCTTTGAGAAGGCCTCTCTGAGACAAGAGTCGTCATAGAAACCTTTAACTGCAGTTGGTCATGTGCAGGGTTCTAAATTAACACCCGCCAACCCACCAAATGCGGGTTGAAATTCATTTTGGCGGGTGTTAATAAAAACTTACTAGCCAGTTTGGCCGGTGATGCATGAGGCATTACATGCATGATACATAAGGCTCTGTTCTCGGTCATTTATCCCCCTGGCAGTACTTCCTACATTTCCCAAGAACACTGTGCCGTAATGCTACTTGATGACGTTTCATACGCCCATTGGCTGCGCGCAGTTTGCAGTGAAACCAGTGCGAGAAACCATGGAAACGAACGGAGTCAGGAGCAGGGAGTAGACTGTAAGAAGAGAGAGTTAGCTAGCTAGCTAGTAAAGTAAAGTATAAAGTTAAGATAAGCTCAACTAAATGCTGCGGTGGTTGGGACAGACTTCTGGGGGCGAGAAGAGGAACGAGGCAGTGGATGAGGATATCAACAGAGAAACGAAGAAAAGAAATGTAATGCCAAATGGCTGACGGGTCGTGAATGGCTTGTGTTTGATCACGAAAATGTCGTCATGTTTTGTCAGGATTGCCGTATCTATGCGAAAGAAAAAAACAAAACGAAGAATTTCGTCGTAGGAACTACTAATTTTAAAGTCGAAGCAGTAAAGGACCACGAGAGTGCCCGAAGTCATCAGGAGAGCCTAAGGATTAAAACTGCCAAGACAGGCCGTATGGAAGAGAGCCTTGCTGGGAGAAGCCTCGCTTTATTGAAGACGTCTGAGTTGGAGAAGATGCAGCTACTTTTTCGAAATGCCCACGCCATCGGAAAAAAGGGCAGGCCTTTCACCGACTTCGCATGGATGTGTGAGTAAGTGAATTAATGTTACTATTTACATGTTTCAGAAACAGTGCATTTAATATGATTCAGAGTGCTTAGCTACATAGACACAGGTTAAACTTTACCTTTGGGGGTTTCCAAAAAGAAGAAAAAAATCTCACTGACATGTAGCTACTGTGTTGTAGGCGCTAACAGTGGCTTCATTTACACGAAAATTAATTTCAGGGTGGACAGGAAGAAAGGCTTGAAGATAGGAGAGACATACACAAATGACTACCAGGCAAAAGAGTTCATACACTACATAGCAGAAGAAGAGAGAAGAAAGATGAGGGCAAGATTATCAGATGGCAAGTTCATCTCTGTCATGTCAGATGGATCTCTGGACAGTGCAGTGATGGAAGAAGAAATGGTCTACGTCAGGAGTGCCAGTGAGGGGAAGGTCAAAGTTGATTTTGTCGGGGTAAAAGCTGTCTCAAAGCCAGATGCTACAAATATAGCTGAAGCAGTGTGCAGTATAATGGAAAGTGGAGTCAGCACTGATTGGAAGAACAAGCTAGTGGCAATCACCACAGATGGAGCATCTGTAATGACAGGAGTAAACAATGGTGTAGTTACAAAACTGCGTGCAGACAGACCAAATGTGCTAGGGATCCACTGCATGGCCCATAAGCTAGAGCTTGCCTTTTCAGACGGAATAAGGAAAAATGTGATGGCCAGGAAAGTTGAGGACCTGTTGAGTGGACTCTACACCTCATATCATAAGAGTGCATCAAGAGAACATAAATTTTGTTCTGAGGGCAAAAGCCAAAGGGTTCCTCAAAATAGGCAAGGATGGTGGAGTGCTCAGGTTTTGCTGCCTTCTCCTTGACACCATCTTCCAAATGAGCAACCTCTCCAAGTCACTGCAGAGGTCAGTGTCAACCCTGGCTGAAGCTCAGAGCTGCCTTTCCTCTACTCAGGCTGTCATAGAAAAGTACAAGTCAAGGTATGTATCTTATATCCTACAATTTATGATTTGATTTTAGGTTATGTTTGTGTGTTTTCACCTCAGTATAAATAAAAAGATGCCCATCCATCTATCTCTGCACAACTGTAGACCTGGGCCTAAGCTGAGAGCAGTGCTGTACACAGACTCCTATGAGGGAGTCCTCCTGAAGCCTACTGATGCCGACCAGCATGACAAGGCAAAGAATGAGCTGATCGATTCTCTTTGCCGGTGCATCACTGTTAGATTTAGTGATGTGAACAGTGGTGTCCTGCAGGCTATGCGGCTGACCAGTTTCCAGTGCTGGCCAGAGGCAGACACGAGTTCAGGTTAGCAATTCAAATGTAATGAACAAATCTTTACGCATTTTATGTTTTAAGACAACTGCTTAACTTTATATAAATTTTTTCCCTTTTGTTCTCAGATTTTGGTGATGAAGAGGTTAACAAACTCATCAGTCACTTCCGACCTCTTTTACTGTCTGCTGGAGTGGATGTGGAGTTGATCCCTGATCAATGGACAATTCTCAAGACTGAACTGTACGCAGCAGGATTCAGCCAAGGTACTTGGAGAATGTTTGAGGAAGAAAATCTCATACTGATGTACCTTATCAGTAGCATTTTTAAACAAGTGCTTGAAAAGTTCCCAAGCTCTATAGAAATGTCTAATATTGTGAGAGTTTTATTTTGTTTATCAGGAATCAGAGTAAATGTCATTTGTTAAAGACACAATCCAAATTTGATGCCATCTTTTAATAACTAAAGTTGTATTTGAAAATGTATAATTGTTTGCAAGTGCATAATGCATATTGTCTGTCTCACCCTGCTACAGGAACCTTTGAGAAGACCTGGCCTACTGTGAACAGAATGCTGCGCCATCGGTGTCCTGGAGCTGGTTGCACCAACAGGGCTTACGCCTGGTCTTAAGGTAAGTAGGTCTTAACTCAGCATTCTAAGTCCGACCTAAAAGTTACGACAGTTGCACCGTCCAGGCTTAAGTCCTCTTCTCGCTAAGACCGGGCGTAAATCTTACACCTAGTCAGTAGCAGGCGTAAATTCAAAATCTAGGCCGTTAATAGCCGTTATCCGATAGATAATGTTTCTATAGTAACCACTTTGTAACCACATAACTAAAGACCGTATAGACATGGCGCGCCTTATACACAGATTTTACAATGAGCGGGCTTTTAGACGGGAGAGAGTTATTAGGGACAGAAGCAATCCATTGGACATATACAATGATGAGGAGCTGATAGAGAGGTTTCGATTCTGTCGGAGGGATATATATGAACTTGTTGAAGAGCTGTCACCCGACTTACAGTATGTATCGAACCACAACGCAGCATTGACACCAGCGTTACAGCTGTTAATAGCGCTACGTTTTTATGCAAATGGTGCGTTTCAAAACACTGTTGGAGATATGATTAATGTCCACAAATCCACCGCATGTCGGGCCATCCGCAGAGTGTCACTGGCACTGAGCCGTCGCCTTCCGCGATCTGCTCACCTCCCCACTGAGGCAGAGTCTGCGGTGATGAAACACCGATTCCGCCGGGCCTCTGGCATTCCTGGTATTGTGGGCTGCATCGATGGGACTCACGTCCGGATCCAGGCACCATCTGATCATGAGTATCTGTATGTCAACCGCAAGGGATACCATTCAATCAATGTGCAGATTGCTTGTGACGCCAATTATAAAATCTTTAATTTGGTGGCGAGATGGCCTGGATCTACCCATGACGCACGCATCCTCCGGGAGAGTGCGTTATACCAGGATTTCGAGGCTGGAAGAGTAAACGGGCTGCTTCTCGGCGACAGTGGATACCCACTGAAACACTGGCTGATGATGCCTATAATTGCTCCGAGGACTGAGCAAGAACGACGGTATAACACCATCCACACCACCACTAGGTCACTCGTTGAGCGGTGCATCGGAGTACTCAAGCGCAGGTAAATTCCTTTCCGCAGTGTCTGTTCCCCTATCCATGGTGCTGATGTAGTGCTGTCACTAGATCACTGAAAACTATATACATTGGCGGCTAGCAGTTGCTTCATATTTGTTAAAATATTATATTAGATTATGAAAAGTGAACAGTGAATTAAAGTGAATTTCGTTTTGGATAAATTGTATCTTAATTTTAATACATTTTTCATAAACCAATTGCCTGTATTTAATAAATAAGAAGCAAATATAGCAATATAATTCATAACGAAAAGACTACGAATATGGCGATCGTCAAAATAATCCCAAAAAATGTAATATTAAATATTTAGTGACCAAGTTTTGCTCATTTATTAATAGTAAAAAAGTGACACATTTAGGTTTTACAGTAATCATTGACTATTTTTTTCTAGGTTTCATTGTCTTCATGGAGAGATGCGGATGCACCCTGAGCGAGTCTGCACCGTAATAGCAGCGTGCACTGTCCTCCACAACATCTGTGTCACCAAGAGGATCCCTCTTCCTAGGCAACACCATCAGCCGGTGCCGGAGGAAGGTGTCGACCCTGTGGACCATGCAGGGCATGAAGATGTCGGTGGACGACTAGTCCGTACACGCATTATTAATGCTTTATAAATGTTACAAATAATTCTGCCAATTATCTGCAGGTTGTAAACCATAATAAGCCACAAAGAAAGTCCAGTTGGTCTATAATAAACTTTTTTTTTATTGTCATTGATTCATTGTACACAATTTGCCATTAGGCTTATTTACAGAATTACAAAAGACCGCCCATCCTCTTCAGAAATAGGCGAAGATGACCTGTTTATCTGTTGTTGGAGCAACTGTATTTCTAACAATATTTTTTGTTTTTCAAGTTCCAACTTTTCCTGCTCGGTCTGTAATTTTTTTGTTTCAGTCTCCACTCTAACAATTTCCTTCTCAAGAAGTGTCTGCTGAAGATTATCCAGCCTCCTCATCCGTTTCACCGGCGGTGCACCGCTGCTGTGTTCGTGAGAACTTTGTGTAGTGACTGGGTCCTCCATCAAGTCTAAAAATACAGATAATATGTTATAGGCCTATTGTTATAAGACAATTACTAAAACTGTTATTCTAGCTAGGCTACTCTAATATATATACACACCTTCACAAATCACACTCTCGCTTGAGTGATCGACATCCATCTCTGGAGAGACAGCAGTTTCTTCCATGTCGGTACCGCCACTTTCCGCACCGACCAAACCAATAAAGGCCGGGGAATCCTCTCCAAAGATATCCACAATGATGGTACTGTACACGGAAGTTTTTGGGGGAGGACCCCCGCCGGTCGGGTGGTGTTTTTTTGCAGACAAATCTTTTTTTGCTTTGCTCAGGAGGTCTTTCCACTTCTTTCTTACATCGCTTTCTGTCCGAAAGGCAGCCGGAGTCAGAGCAATCGTTAATCGCCTCTGTTATCTGTCTCCATGTTGTTTGTTTTTTCTTGTTTGTTATTGTATTTGATTGCTTGGCAGTCAGTGTGAGTCTGTGCTGACTGTACAGCTCTATTAACTTTCGTATCTCAATGTCGGTGAAATTTTCTTTTCTTTTTCTTTGCTCCTCCATTGATACGGCTAACGTTACAAGTTAACAAAACAGCGGAAAATAGTTTACAGCGTAACCTAGCAACGTTACAGCGTAACCTAGCAACGCACGCTGCTGGTCAACAACACATGAACGCCCAACGCTAAGACCAGGCGTAGTTAAGCCTAGGCTTAAGTTTGGTTGGTGCAACAGACGTTAGGTCAACTCTAAAGACTGGTCTTAACTAAGACCTACTTAGCAGTTAGGACCAGGCTTAGTAAAGCCCTGTTGGTGCAACCGGCTACTGATGTTCTTGATCTTTTTGATGCTCTCCTCACCATCCCTGCAACTACAGCTGACTGTGAAAGAGGGTTCAGTGTTATGAAGCAGGTAAAGAGTGACTGGCGCTCACACCTAAAAGGTGAGACCCTCTCCGACCTCCTTAAAACCCAGTTGTGCTCACCTGACATCAAAGACTTTGATCCAACCAAAGCCATTGACATCTGGCAAGCTGACAGTGTGCGTTCACGCAGGCCTGACTTTGTGCGCAAACATGGAACAAAAGGAACAGCGGGTGGCTCAGATTCTGATGGCACCACCTCTGAAGAAGAAGAGCTCTGAAGACATGTGATTCAAATGATAGATAGGTATAAAGATAGATAGATACTGTAGATAGATAGATATATAGAAAGATAGATAGATAGATATAAATAGATACTGTAGATGGATAGATCTAAAGATAGATATAAAGATAGATATAAAGACAGATACTGTAGATAGATATAAAGATAGTGTAGATAGATCTAAAGATAGATATAAAGACAGCTATAAAGATAGATAGATAGACAGATATGAAGATAGATATAGATACTATAGATAGATAGATATAAAGATAGATAGATATAAAGTAAGGTATAAAGATAGATACTGTAGATATAAAGCTATAAAGATAGATACTGTAGATAGATAAAGACATATAAAGATAGATATATAGACAGATATAAAGATATATACTGTAGATAGATAGATATATATAAAGACAGATATATAGATAGATAGATATAAAGATATATACTGTAGATAGATATATATAAAGACAGATATATAGATAGATAGAAAGATATATACTGTAGATAGATATAAAGATAGACATAAAGACAGATATATACTGTAGATATATATAAAGATAGATAGATAGATAGACAGATATAAAGATAGATAGAAAGATATATACTGTAGATAGATATAAAGAAAGATAGATAAAAAAAAGATATATACTGTAGATAGATATAAAGATAGATATAAAGACAGATAGATATAAAGACAGCTATATATATATATATATATATATATATATATATATATATATATATATATATATATATAAATATATATATAAATAAAGAGACAGATATAAAGATAGATACTGTAGATAGAAACATAAAGATAGACAGATACTGCAGATAGAAAGATATAAAGATAGATACTGTAGATAGATATAAAGGTAGGTAGATAGGTAGGTAGGTAGGTAGATAGATACTAGATAGATGGATCCCAAACTTGAAATGAAATGTTTGCACTTTCTGTGTATATTTTGTTGTTTTTGTTGTACTTTATATGTATTTTTCATGCCAACAATTTTAATAAAATGATCAAATGCATTCAGTGGCACTCATAATTTCTCTTATTTTCACCGGAAAAAATTTGGCTAGTGGAAATTCTGATTGGCTGGTGATCAAAAAAGTTAATTTAGAACCCTGGTCATGTGACCTGATCCCTGACATGTTGACCAATGGTGTGAAGTTACTGCTCCTAGTCTCTGTGAGAACAGCTGCTGGTGTTGAGCCCTGAGGTCAGTTATCAGAGTCAGTCAGTTGGTCAGTTAGTCCCTCATCACATCATGTTAGCTTACAAATAACACCTCTTCTCTTTTTCCCTCCCCTCCTCCTTTCTTCTTTCTCTACTCCTCTCCTCTTGTCCTTTTCCCTTCTCTTCTCCTTTTCTTCTCCTCTTCCTATATTCTTCTCTTCCTCTGTTTGTTGGTGTGTGTGTGTAACTGCTTTCCTTTCTTCCTCTCTTCTTTCTCTACTCCTCTCCTCCTTTTCTCTTCTCCTCTTCCTCTCTTCTCCTCTTTCTGTGTTTGTCTGTCTGTGTGTGTGTGTGTGTGTGTGTGTGTGTGTAACTCCTCTCCTCTCTTCCTCTGTTCCTCTCCTACACGTCTCCTCCTCCATCCTCTCCTATACTAATGGTGAATTATTCCTTAGGTTTATGGATAATCTTTCATTAACTGAGTTTTATACAACTTTTAATTTCCATTCATACTAGAACTCTCTGAAATAGGAGTAGTCATGGCAACTTTAACTGCAGTTGGTCATGTGATCTGATCCCTGACATGTTAAGCTGTTGCTGTGACATGACTATGTGTGACAGTTTGTGTGGTTGTGAGTGTGTAGTTGTGTGTGTGGTTGTGTGTGTGATTGTGTTTGTGTGTATATCTCTGTGTGGTTGTGTGTATGTGTGTGTCTCTGTCTGTGTGTGTGTGTGTGTGTGTGTGTGTGTGTCTCTCTCTTTGACAACTTTTAACATGTACAAGATAAACATGAGAAACGGCTTTTCAAATCCAACTTAAAAAGTATTGGATAGTTTGAATAAAAGAAAAATGTTTTATTGTGGTAAATGCACATCTTGTAATCAAATAATAGGTAGTTGCTGAGAGCACATGGTTATTGGAGATAGAGAAAATGGCGTTCCAAAATGGCGCATGCTTGTGTGTACTGCTCTTGTGCAAAGACAACCCTCTTTTCCTTTCCATATTTCGTAAAGTGTTCTTTTTTTGCCATATTTTAGGAATCAGTAGAAATCACTACATTCATACTGTATGTTCAAACATAAACAACCTGGTATCCCATAGCAACAATAGAATCAAAGATAGCACGGAATAGAATCGATAACCATTTGGATTGAAAACATAAGAATACATGTTGTTGTTGTTGTCATAACGACCCTTGTAATGTTGTTGAGAATCTATGGATACTGGAACCCATTTCTGACACAAATTCACTCAGACAAGCAGCAGTTTGTATCAGAGAGAGATTTGACTGTGACAATCCAAAGGTGCACATTGCTACGGAGAAAAGACAACTGGTCCAGCTGAATACAACGTTGGAAAACATGGAAGTCAACCCCAGAGAGACTGAACCGCAGATGAACTTCTATCTGAGTTCACTTGAAGAACAAGTGCGGTGTGAGCTGAAGGACAGCGAGGCGAGGCTCACCCCGAGTCAATCTGAGGGAAGGGTTCACCTGATCGTCAGAGAGGACTTGCTGGCCGATGTCCTCGATCAGCTCCAACAGCAGAGAGAGGGCAGCAGTTGGAGGCGTGAGAGAGAGCTGCTGCTGAGGGAGGTGAGGGACTTGAGAGTTCAGCTGGCTGAACGTGTCCCCTCCCCCCCCAGGGAATCAGAGTTTCTGAAATCCCAGCTGGGGAAAATCAGCAACAGACTCAGAAAAGCCCAGAAAGATCTGGAACTTCAGTACTTCGTTAGCGAAGACCTGAAGCTGGAATTGGAGAAGACGAAGGGAGAGAAGGACGCCCTTAAGACCGACGTGGAGACCCTGAAGAGGCAACTTGGTGAAGAGAGACAGATGCTCGAGGTTGGTGAGACCACCAACGTGATGTTGGAGAGCAATCTGGAGAGTGAGAGGGCTCGAGCTCAGGAGCTGAAGGACAAACTGAGCAAGATGGAGGAAGCTCTCCAAAAACAAGAGGAGGCGACAAAGGAGGTCCTGGAAAGATCCCAGGCTTCCCACAGAGCCCAGCTGGATGAGGCTCTGCAGAGAGCCTCATCCCAGCTGGGAAAAATCTCCAACAGGCTGCGAAAAGCCCTGAAAGACCTCGACCTTCAGTACTTCATGACTGAAGACCTGAAAGTCAACTTGGAGAAGACGAAGGGAGAGAAGGAGGCACTTCAAATAAATGTGGAGACTCTGAAGAGGGAACTTCGTCAGGAAAGACAGATGCTCGCGGTAAGTAAGACCAACGTGGAGTTAGAGTTGGAGAGCTATCTGGTGATGGAGAGGGCTCGAGCTCACGAGCTGAAGGAGAAACTGAGCGAGATGGAGGAAGCTCTCCAAAAGCAGGACGAGGGAAAGACAATTCTGGAAAGATCCCAGGCTTCCCTTAGAGCCCAGCTGGAGATGCAGGACAAAGACAGCAAGGACCTCATAGCTGCTCTGGAGATAAAGAGTGAACATCAGCTGGAGAGTGAGCGTGTGCTATGGCAGAAGGAGAAAAGCTCCCTGCTGGAGGAGAGAGAGAGAACCAGAGCCTCCTGGGTGGATCAGAGGGACCAGCAGAGCTTTGAGAGTGACTGTCTCCTGGCTGCTCTGAGGAAGGCTGAGCAGCAGCTGGAGAGTCAGCTCCAGGAGTGGAAGGAGGACAAGTCATCCCTCCTTCAGGCCTCAGAAAGACTGAGGCTGAGTCAACAGGAAAAGGAGCAGGAGTGGGAGAGGACCGAGAGCACCCTGAGGTCCCAGCTGGAAGATCTGGAGAGCCAGATCATGGAAAAGCCAAAGAAGAAGAAGAGGTGGTATAGAAAGCTTTTCTCTGGCAGAGGATAAGTAAATGCATTTTGACTTGTACAGTGTCTGTCTGTCTGTCTGTCTGTCTGTCTGTCTGTCTGCCTGTCTGTGTGTGGGTGCGTGGGTCTGTGTGTGTTAGTGTGGGTCTGTGTTTGTGTGTGTGTGTGTGTGTGTGTGTCTGTCTATCTGTGTGTGTGTGTGTGTGTGTGTGTGTGTGTGTGTGTGTGTCTGTTTGTGTTTGTGTGTGTCTGTCTGTCTGTCTGTATATCTGTCTGTCTGTCTGTGTGTGTGTGTGTGTGTGTGTGTGTGTGTGTGTGTGTGTGTCTGTCTGTGTGAGAGAGAGTCTGTGTGTGTGTGTGTGTGTGTGTGTATGTGTGTGTGGTATTTGTGTGTGTGTAGTGTGTATGTGTGTGTGTGTGTGTATGTGATGTGTGTGTGTGAGAGAGAGTCTGTGTGTGTGTGTGTGTGTGTGTGTGTATGTGTGTGTGTGTGTGTGTGTGTGTGTGTGTGTGTGTGTGAGAGAGAGTCTGTGTGTGTGTGTGTGTGTGTGTGTGTGTATGTGTGTGTGTGAGAGAGAGTCTGTGTGTGTGTGTGTGTGTGTGTGTGTGTGTGTGTGTGTGTGTGTGAGAGAGAGTCTGTGTGTGTGTGTGTGTGTGTGTGTGTGTACACAGGGTGTGTGATGCGTCAGGTCAGTAGTGTTGGAGTAGTAGAGCCTGTAGCTGCTCCTGCTGCCCCTCTCTGCTTCCAGCTGCTGCCCCCGGTAGCCCTGAGTTCTCCGGGGTGAGAAGAGGAGCGAGTGTGTTCTCCTCCTCAGCCGGGACAGAGCCTCTCCACGGCCAAGATCTCGTACACGCCTCCCCGCGGCACACACGGTAACTGGTCCCTCGTGGCTCCAGGCTAAGTTGTACGAGATCTCGGAGCAGCAGTGGGCCCCAGAGACGTGGCACGCAGGCCCATCGTTGAGTGGAAACACCCTGATGCCCGTCAACCACTGCCCCAGCTATGGGTAAATAGTCCCAGTTATGGGTAAATAGCCCCAGTTATGGGTAAATAGCCCCAGCTATGGGTAAATAGTCCCAATTATGGGTAAATAGCCCCAGCTATGGGTAAATAGCCCCAGCTATGGGTAAATAGCCCCAGCTATGGGTAAATAGTCCCAATTATGGGTAAATAGCCCCAGCTATGGGTAAATAGTCCCAATTATGGGTAAATAGCCCCAGCTATGGGTAAATAGCCCCAGTTATGGGTAAATAGCCCCAGCTATGGGTAAATAGCCCCAGTTATGGGTAAATAGCCCCAGCTATGGGTAAATAGCCCCAGTTATGGGTAAATAGCCCCAGCTATGGGTGAATAGCCCCAGCTATGGGTAAATAGTGAAGACCAGAACGGCTGGGAAGGCGGAAGAAGACAACCCCAGAGCCACGTGGGTTAACTCGGGGGTACAGTCGCTAGGGGGGCAAACCCCGAAGACAAACCTGCACCTGGGGACAGGCACAGGCGGAGTCCAACTGCCCGGACCACCAGCAGCCCCCCCTCAACTCCTGCCAGACGAAGGTCACCACGGGTTCCCTCACGCCACTGGAGGTCCATCTGGTAGGAGTGCAGATGGTGGGAGTGAGGTCTGCCCACCCACACCCTCACCCTCACCTTAACCCTCACCTATGCTCAAGAGAAATGTCTTCTATCTGTAAAGCCTTTCATTTGAACCAGAAGACACATGCTTTTACACAAAGTACAGCTGATAGTTAAATGCCCTAAATACATCACAGTATATTAGTTTTTTCCACAGTTTGATTTCACTAATGGAGCTCAGCGTAAATTCTTGCAGGAAGACTTCTAAACTTAACAGGGCTCCAGACTGCGACCAAATGGTCGCATTTTGCGACCAAAATTTGAGAGTGTGCGACTGAATTTTACATCCAGTCGCACATGTGCGACCAGTAAATTTACCCCCTTTTTTTACACATTAAATGTCGAAACATAGGTACCTGAGCGCGTAAGCGCAAACTTATCTGTCCTCTCTGAAAGATGACAGAGAGCGCGGTGCTCCGACACAAACACACACACTCGCACACACACGCAGAGGTGCAATCGACGCAAACTACGTCGGCTGTTTTGTTGAAGTCACAGTGAGTGATGCCGATAAAGCGGTTTCAAGTGTGGTTACAGTTTTTAAAAACTTCACACAGACAGCGTTTGCTGCGATATGATATTAAAAACAGTCACGGTGCCGTTGACGTTACACTTCCTCTGAGACGAGCAGCAGGCTCAACAGTGTGCCACTGTGCCCTGGTGCCTGACTGACAGGCTGAGTTTGTAAGGCAAGGCAACTTTATTTCTACAGCTCCTTTCAGCAACAAGGCAACTCAAAGTACTTTACATGAAACATTAAAGAGCAGCTGAAAACGGTCATGATGAAAATGCAACAGGTTAAATAAGTTACAGTGAGTAAGAAATTAATAATTATTCAATTTAATAGGTTGTAGGGATGGGTTTGGGAGGAGAGAGGGGTTTTATTTTTATTTTTGTTTAATTTCTTTAGAGTGTAACATATTCTAATAAAATAACATAATGTTCTAAGTACATAGGATAAATAGGTTTGGAATTATTTTTACAACTGAAATAATTGTTTTTTTAATTACAGAGGGAAAGCACCCAAAAAATGTACCGTTATAATTTCAGGTATCTGTACCAATATTGGTTCAGATGTGAAAGGTACCCAACTCTAAGGGTAGTAACAATACATATTTAATTTTAAGGTGAATTCATTGTACTTGTAGACCAGAGTTGATATATTTCTTAAATATTTTGTTTACTGTCATGACAGCAATGGTGCCTTCTATGTTGCATCTTCAAAAGTGACACTGAATTTGAAACAGCACATTGTAATTTCTGCATCTATTATCAAAGTATGTATTAGTAATACAGTGGAAATTAGTAGAAATGTGAATATTTGGTTAGCATGTTGATTTACGGTGTGTGCCCCTAAATTTTCTGGTTGCGCCCCTAAAGTTTTCAGTTGGGGGCGACTGTGCTCCTAGTGAAAAAAGTTAGTCTGTAGCCCTGCTTAATCACATTTCTCTTCTAAACTGAACAGCTGTTAGAGGCGTTCACTTATATCTAACCAATCAGAAGCGGCCAAGAATTTCAATCACAGCATGACATCCCTGTTTTAAACCTGTCTCTCTCTGCTGCTCGGTTGTCATTTCAGGCTAAGAGGACAACCCTCCTCCTCCCCTGGCTCCTCCGGTCTTCATCATGCCCGGCTCCTGGATCTACCTCCGGCAAGACTGCCGTCGGCTCCTCGGTTCGGTCTTTGGGCTCCTCACACCACCATCAGTGTCCAGACTCCATCGGGGGATCAGCTGCTGGCTTTCTGACCCCCTAAATATATATAATTTCATAATGACAGAGTCTAATCTCCAAAGACTGCAATCGTACAATAAATCTTACATATCTGCAACAAAGTCTCTCCTGATTGAAATACATCTGACAAGTGCTGTTGGAAACAGAACCTGTCACAGGGCTAAAAGTCAGGTTTCCACGTGTACACACTTATTTTTGGTTAATTTGACTTATTTTGGTTCACTTGTGTCAATATACAGCTGGACTCCCACCACATTTTTAAAGGTCCCATGACATGGTGCTCTTTGGATGCTTTTATATAGGCCTTAGTGGTCCCCTAAAACTGTATCTGAAGTCTCTTTTATATAGACCTTAGTGGTCCCCTAATACTGTATCTAAAGTCTCTTTTATATAGACCTTAGTGGTCCCTCTAATACTGTATCTGAAGTCTCTTTTATATAGACCTTAGTGGTCCCCTAATACAAGGGCGTAAATCCCAGGGGGTCGGGGGGGTCACGACCCCCCCCATCTAAGGGTTGTCCCCCCCTAGAAATATCATTAAAACAATGCTGAGTATTGTAAATAACATAATGATGTACACTTAAATATCTGTGTAAGCAGTAAAACAATACAAACCCCAAAAAGTGCTTTTTAAGTTTAGAAACATTTTGAGTCCCCCCTCCCTTGCCTCAGAGTGGTTTGGTCCACTGCATGCTTTAGGATCTGCGCTACACTCATTGACATATATAAAATGGACCAATAGACCCCGTTGCTCTGGACGGAGACCAGTGAAGGATATTAGAAGCACTTTTCCGGTGATCTCTTCCCTTACTGCGCAGCCTCCAACTGCCAGAGACAACGTAAATGTGACGTGAGCAACGTGTCTGAAAGTTGTAAGTATTCTGGTAGCTGTGCCAAGAGAAATCTCAATCATTCCAATCTTACAGAGATGGAGAGTGTAGGTATATGTAAGGAGATAACATAAGCACAGGGTAAGTATTGCTAACTAACATGCTAGTTAACATTCGTAATTAAACCTAAACAGCTAATGTAAGTCGAAACTGCCTGCGAGCTTCTCCTGTACTATACGGTAATTCCTCTACTGTGCGACAGTAAGTCCCTTGGTTATGACACAATCGTTAGCGTATTTTTACAAAAGCGTCTGCTACGGAGCCATAACGTGAGGTACAAGGTAATGGAGCCTTTTATACATTGTCGTGTTTCTTTAGAACTAAACAACGGACAAACATAGTCTTTAAACGCTTCAGATGTAAAGTTATTCGCAGTCAAGTGACGTAAAAACAAAATGGCGGTATCGAAGGTTCGTGTTCTGAAGCAAAGCTTACCCCCTTGGCTACACTCAGGGTGAGAGTCACATCGGTAGTGACAGGAATGTAGTAAGTAGACGGCTCAAAGCTGTCTTATTCACATTAAACATCAGATTAAGTTTTTCTTTTCTCATATAGAAATGATGCTGAGTAATTAATGAATTAGTCATGACAAAAAAGTTCGCTATGTTAGTCTAATATAGTGTAACGTTACCTAGCTTGTTGGATAGAAATGCACCCACTACAACTAACGTTACCATGGCGATAAGCCTTATGTTATGTGTGTGAACTTATATTAGGGTTAATTTTGGAGATCTACAGTTGTTTTTTGCTCAATATGAAATTAAGTGGCTGATCAGTTAAGTATATATCCTCTGTCCCAGACATAACCTAATATTTATGTGGAGGACGCAAGATCATTTTTATTGAATCAAGAGAAACACTAAAAAGAAGGATATTTGTGTTTATATCTCTGTCTGTGTGGTTGTGTTTGGTTGTGTGTATGTGTGTGTCTCTCTGTCTGTGTGTGTATGTGTGTGTGTCTCTCTGTCTGTGTGTGTGTGTGTCTCTCTGTCTGTGTGTGTATGTATGTGTGTGTGTCTCTCTGTCTGTGTGTGTGTGTGTGTGTCTCTCTGTCTGTGTGTGCGCGTATGTGTGTCTCTTTGTCTGTGTGTTTGTGTGTATTAAAGCGATAGGAGTAAGGGTTTCTGAGCTCAAAGCAGGGCTATCAATGGTGTGCCACTACTCCTCTCCTTTCTTCCTCTCCTCCTTTACTCTTCTCCCCCTCTCCTTTTCTTCTCCTCTTCCTATCTTACCATCCTCCTGTGTGTGTTTTTGTAAGTGCCTGTGAGTATTACATTACATGTACATTTAGGTGATGCTTTTTATGTCAGAGGTCACACGCCTCTGGAGCAATTAGGGGTTAAGTGCCTTTCTCAGGGACACATTGGTTGATGTTATCACAGTGGGAATCAAACCCAGGTCTCCCACACCAAAGGCATGTGTCATATCCACTGCGCCATCACCACCCGTGTGTGTGTGTGTGTGTGTGTTTGTGTGTGTGTGTGTGTTTGTACGTGTGTCTGTGTCAATTGATTGAGATTACCCAATATGACAAATTTCCTGCTTTTCAGACTCATTCATTCTCCTTTAGCTGTTTCTTCATTCAAATTCCGCTTCATCTTAAAATTAACTTAAGATATTAAATCATTATATTCCACATCTCTCAAACTGGGTATTCTGGGTATTATTCAACTTTTCAAAGACATTCAAACTAATTACACCCATTCCCACTTTTTCAACAAAAAACAATTAAAACTTGCCACACTTTTCAAACCTTTTGGGTATTATTCAACGTTTCTAAGTAATTCATACTATTAAAACCATTCCCACTTTTTCAACTATTCTCACCTTCTTCTCACAAAATTCAAGTCAGCAATCAGCAGTGTAGCGTCAGCCTTTCAACATACAGCATTCACACCGCAATTTCTTCAGAAATTGCATTCTCTAGTTCACTCTATTCTCACTCATAAAACTGAAGTTAGGGGGGGCTGACTCAATGAGAACAGCAGCACTGTTATTATGGTCCAACCAGGTTTCAGTTAAAAACATAAAATCAAGATTGTGCTTAATAATAAAATCATTGATTAAAATGATTTTTCTGCCAAGACCTAACGTTTAGTAGAGGCTATTGTTAGTGCGTTTTCTTTTTAGGACAGACTGGCTGACGAGGAATGGATGCTAAATTTGCAAAGTTTGCAGTTACGTGCTTATTTGCCATTCTTTTTCTTCACCTCCACAACATAAATTGTGGAAGAATCTAATATAGGGCCCAGGCTTGTCTTGGAAAGAGTCATGAGTGCTACTAGACATACAGCCTGGACCTGGCCCATATCAATTAATGCTTGCTGCATTTTGCACACAAGCATCCTTATCAGTTTAGAGAGGGAGAAGGAGTTGACTGCCATCAGGGCAGAGTGCTGGCGTTTTTACGATGGGAGAAGGAAGGGCATACTTGGGTTTCATTTCACCCAGCTGCTTCTTCTGGTCAGTGAACTCCAACATGGGGATGGGGAAGAGAGGGGAGGCGGAGGCCTCCTCAAAAGGCGTCCTCAAAGGTGTAAGTAGTTGTCAAAGGGTTTGAGGAGTGTTGGACGGGTGAGAGAGGGGGGTTGATTCCTGTCTCCGTTCTTTGGTCTCCCATGGTCAAATCTTTGCTCAGGTGGGGGCTGTGGTGGTTCACTGCCGCACTTTGTTGTGTCTTCCTCTTGTTTTGGTTCATCTTGTCTTGTGTCCTTGTAGGGAGCAGATGTGTGGAAAAAGCAAAGTAAAAGAAGTAGGCTGGGGTGAACAGCTTTACTCCTGGCTTGTTAAGGAAGAGTCCATCTGCTTTAAAAAGATGTCTGCAGCCCCAGAAAATGTTAAAATTGTCAATGAACTGCAGAGAATGGTTGGTACATGCATTTGAAATTCATCTGTTCAGTGCCAGCAGTCTGCTGAATCTCTCAGCTCCTCTTCTGACTGGCGGTATAGGGCCACTGATAAACACCTTTGCGTTTAGGGAGCTGACTGCGTTCAGCAGATTCATAAAGTCACGATTCAGCACTTCAGACTCTTGCTTTACAACATCATTTGACCCTATATGCAGTATAATGTTCTTCACAGTTGGGTGTGCTGCTATGATATCCTGGATTCTTTGGGCCAAGTCAGACACCATATCTTTGGGAAAACACAGTATTTTGGTGTTTTTACTGCTTTTTATATCTTTCACAGCAGAGTCACCCACAATCAGTTTGGGGCCCAGTCATTACCTTTCCCTGTGGCTTTTTACTTTTAGAATTGCTCCCAGTCCTTACCCTGCTGTGTGACAATGAGAATTTACTCTTAGGCTTTGCACCAAAAGAGTTCCAGGGAGGACTGCCACTTGTTGATTTATTATCCGTTCCACAGCCCTCCTGTTTCTTTGTGGTATTGCTGGTGCTAGTTAGCCGTGTGTTAGCATGCTTTTGCCCATTGTTTTGGGTCACTGGTAAAGTGGTGTCATTTCCACATGATCCGTTCACTTCCACGTTTACTTCTAACCGGTAAATTTTGGTTTCCAGAAGTGCAATCTTCTGAAGGAGTTTGTAGTAGTCCTCTATGGAGAAGGGTGGCATCTTGCTGCTAATTAGCTTTAGCTACAGTCACTTTAGGACAGGCTTGAGCTATTGGTAGGCCACGCTCATGCAGAAAAATTTTCAAATATGACAAGAGCCTGCTATGTCTACAAAAAATGTATAGTCCAGTGATTTATAAGTATCCAAGAGCCGCTGCTCATAGTTTCTCTCAGAGGAAAAGGAAGATTATCAGCAGAAATATGCAAGCAGTAGAGCGTCTGCACTGTAAGAAGCATGAAGGGACAGTTGCAGCTAACGAAAGCCCTACTCTTCACAAATATTCATTAATTTGAAATCGGACACCGTTGTTAGCTTTATTATTATTTAGCTAGATGTTGTATACGTGGCGTGACGAAATTCAAACTGTAAATATACTCGGAATTACGCCGAAAATGAAGCTAACTATCCGTGATTTGTAGCTACACAGGAAGCTAGGATTGAAGGGACAGTTGCAGCTAACAAAAGCCCTACTCTTCACAAATATTCATTAATTTGAAATCGGACACCGTTGTTAGCTTTATAAGACATTTAGCTAGTTGTTGTATACGTGGCGTGACGAAAATCAAACTGTAAATATACTCGGAATTACGCCGAAAATGAAGCTAACTATCAGTGATTTGTAGCTACACAGGTAGCTAGGATTGAAAGGACAGTTGCAGCTAACGAAAGCCCTACTCTTCACAAATATTCATTAATTTGAAATCGGACACCGTTGTTAGCTTTAGCTAGTTGTTGTATACGTGGCGTGACGAAAATCAAACTGTAAATATACTCGGAATTACGCCGAAAATGAAGCTAACTATCAGTGATTTGTAGCTACAAATCACGGGTTACATCCAGCCGCAGGCTCTATCAATGGGACTCGCGGACAAGCGGCGTTTATTTCCCCAATCGTTTGTTTAAATAACTCAACACATTATAATTACACACATTAAAAGATTAACTGGAACTGTGGTAAGAGATTGCTGGCGTAACAAGCTCGCTGACCGCGCTCTCACTCACATACACGGGCCATTTAGCTAGCAGGAAGAGGGGAGTTGCAGGCATAGACAGTATATAAGGTTGCAGGCCCTGGAGCTCTGTCAGGGCAGCAGCGTTTGGTTGTCCATTAGCGCAAAAAAACAGTGATTTTACACGGGTATGGAGTGCTGTGGGCTACCGTGACGGAGCTCCAAGTACCTCACAGCAGGCCGGGGTCTGTGAAGGAAGGTAGGCCGGGTGGCGAGGCAGCAACACAGGCAGCACCGGCCGCTGAACTCCGACACAATCTTACCAAATTTGCAATTGGCCATCAATTTTCGTAAAACGGCCCATATTTGAGCTTTATATAGTTGATTTCTCGCTAAAAAAAAGTCTCAGAAGTGAATTTAATAACATAATAACCCGATAAACACCTGCTGTCGAGTCTCCCATGTGTTTCTATGTAGTTTGCTCAAACCAATCAGCACGTAGCTCATTCGGAATATTTCATGAGCATACCATATTTGGAAGAAAAGCTCTTATTCCAAATAGAGCCATATTCACAGGGTAGTTAAGGGCCTAATAAAATAGCATACGGGCAATTTTCAGCCCAACCAATGTTACATACCCTATTAGGAGACCTTAAGGAACAGTGTAAAATACCCTATATAATCATTCTATCACCCCTTTAAAGCTGCTAATTGAAGCCATATTGTAACTCTATTTCAGGCTGCTCTAAAAAACAATCCGCCAGTTAAGCCAGAATCATTTCACATCAGTGTGATAGTATACACATCCCATAATGTCACTAGGTAATATCGGAGCATTCTGATACAGGATTTTAAAAATAAAGGCTTAAATGTCCACTTAAACCTATATTTCAACTATTTTTCAGGCTGCTAATTAAAGCCATATTGTAAGTCTTACAATATGGAGAGGCGTGATTGGGAGGAACGGCCTCCCTGATCTAAACAAGAGTGGTTGTTTGTTGTTGGACTTCTGTGCTAGTCATGGATTGTCTATAACGAACACCATGTTCGAACATAGGGATGCTCATAAGTGTACCTGGTACCAGAGCACCCTAGGCCGAAGGTCAATGATCGATTTTATAATCGTTTCATCTGATCTGAGGCCGTATGTTTTGGACACTCGGGTGAAGAGAGGGGCAGAGCTGTCAACCGATCACCATCTGGTGGTGAGTTGGGTCAGGGGGGTGGGGGAAGACTCTGGACAGACCTGGTAAGCCCAAACGTGTAGTGCGGGTAAATTGGGAACGTCTGGAGGAGGCCCCTGTCCAACAGACTTTCAACTCGCACCTCCGGCGGAGCTTTTCGTGCATCCCTGTGGAGGCTGGGGGCATTGAACCCGAGTGGACAATGTTCAAAGTTTCCATTGCTGAAGCTGCGGCGAGGAGCTGTGGTCTTAGGGTCTTAGGTGCCTCAAGGGGCGGTAACCCACGAGCACCGTGGTGGACACCGGTGGTCAGGGAAGCCGTCCGACTGAAGAAGGAGTCTTTCCGGGATATGTCATCCCAGAGGACTCCGGAGGCAGTTGCAGGGTACCGAAGGGCCCGAAGGGCTGCAGCCTCTGCCGTGAAAGAGGCAAAGCAGCGGGTGTGGGAGAAGTTTGGAGAAGACATGGAGAAGGACTTTCGGTCGGCACCAAAGTGCTTCTGGAAAACTGTTCGCCACCTCAGGAGGGGGAAGCGGGGAACCATCCAAGCTGTGTACAGTAAGGATGGGACACTGTTGACCTCAACTGAGGAGGTAATAGGGCGGTGGAAGGAGCATTTTGAGGAACTCCTGAATCCGACTAATACGCCCTCTATGTTAGAGGCAGAGCTCGAGGATGACGGGGGATTGTCGTCGATTTCCCGGGCGGAAGTCACTGATGTAGTCAAACAACTCCACAGTGGCAAAGCCCCGGGGATTGATGAGATCCGTCCAGAAATGCTCAAGGCTCTGGGTGTGGAGGGGCTGTCCTGGTTGACACGTCTCTTCAACATTGCGTGGAAGTCTGGAACAGTGCCAAAGGAGTGGCAGACTGGGGGTGGTGGTTCCCCTTTTTAAAAAAGGGGGGACCAGAGGGTGTGTGCCAATTACTGGGGTATCACACTTCTCAGCCTTCCTGGTAAAGTCTACTCCAAGGTGCTGGAAAGGAGGGTTCGGCTGATAGTCGAACCTCAGGTTGAGGAGGAACAATGCGGATTCCGTCCTGGTCGTGGAACAACGGACCAGCTCTTCACTCTCGCAAGGATCCTGGAGGGAGCCTGGGAGTATGCCCAACCGGTCTACATGTGTTTTGTGGATTTGGAGAAGGCGTATGACCGGGTCCCCCGGGAGATACTGTGGGAGGTGCTCCGGGAATATGGGGTGAGGGGGTCTCTACTCAGGGCCATCCAATCTCTGTACGACCAAAGTGAGAGCTGTGTCCGGGTTCTCGGCAGTAAGTCGGACTCATTTCAGGTGAGGGTTGGCCTCCGCCAGGGCTGCGCTTTGTCACCAATCCTGTTTGTAATATTTATGGACAGGATATCGAGGCGTAGTCGGGATGGGGAGGGGTTGCAGTTCGGTGGGCTGGGGATCTCATCGCTGCTCTTTGCAGATGATGTGGTCCTGATGGCATCATCGGCCTGTGACCTTCAGCACTCACTGGATCGGTTCGCAGCCGAGTGTGAAGCGGTTGGGATGAGGATCAGCCCCTCTAAATCGGAGGCCATGGTTCTCAGCAGGAAACCGATGGAGTGCCTTCTCCGGGTAGGGAATGAGTCCTTATCCCAAGTGAAGGAGTTCAAGTACCTTGGGGTTTTGTTCGCGAGTGAGGGGACAATGGAGCGGGAGATTGGTCGGAGAATCGGCGCAGCGGGTGCGGTATTATATTCCATCTATCGCACCGTTGTGACAAAAAGAGAGCTGAGCCAGAAGGCAAAGCTCTCGATCTACCGGTCAGTTTTCGTTCCTACCCTCACCTATGGTCATGAAGGCTGGGTCATGACCGAAAGAACGAGATCCAGGGTACAAGCGGCCAAAATGGGTTTCCTCAGGAGGGTGGCTGGCGTCTCCCTTAGAGATAGGGTGAGAAGCTCAGTCATCCGTGAGGAGCTCGGAGTAGAGCCGCTGCTCCCTTTGCGTCGAAAGGAGCCAGTTGAGGTGGTTCGGGCATCTGGTAAGGATGCCCCCTGGGCGCCTCCCTAGGGAGGTGTTCCAGGCACGTCCAGCTGGGAGGAGGCCTCGGGGAAGACCCAGGACTAGGTGGAGGGATTATATCTCCAACCTGGCCTGGGAACGCCTCGGGATCCCCCAGTCGGAGCTGGTTAATGTTGCTCGGGAAAGGGAAGTTTGGGGTCCCCTGCTGGAGCTGCTCCCCCCGCGACCCGACACCGGATAAGCGGACGAAGATGGATGGATGGATGTAAGTCTTATTCAGGCTGCTCTAGAAACCAAACCTCCAGTTTAGCCACACTCATTTCACATCAGGGTGATAGTATACACATCCAACAATGTCACTGGGTAATCCTGCAGCATTCCTATATAGGATTTTAAAAATACAGGTTTAAATGTCAAATTAAGGCTATATTTCAACTATTTTTCAGGCTGCTAATTAAAGCCACATTGTTACTCTTTTTCAGGCTGCTCTAAAAACCAAACCGTCAGCTTAGCCAGACTCATTTCACATCAGGGTGATAGTATAAATATCCCATAATGTCAATGGGTAATATCGCAGCATTCTGATATAGGATTTTAAAAATAAAGGCTTACATATCCACTTAAAGATATATTTCAACTCTTTTTCAGGCTGCTAATTAAAGCCATATTGTAACTCTTTTTCAGGCTGCTCTAAAAACCAAACTGCCAGTTTAGCAAGAATCATTTCACATCAGGGTGATAGTATTCACATCCCATAATGTCCCTATCGGAGAATTCTGATATAGGATTTTAAAAATAAAGGCTTAAATGTCCACTTAAAGCTATATTTCAACTATATTTCAGGCTGCTAATTAAAGCCATATTGTAACTCTTTTTCAGGATGCTCTAAAAACCAAACCGCCAGTTTGGCAAGACTTATTTCACATCAGGGTGATAGTATAAATATCCCATAATGTCCCTGGGTAATATCGGAGCATTCTGATATAGGATTTTAAAAATAAAGGCTTAAATGTCCACTTAAATCTATGTTTCAAATCTTTTTCAGGCTGCTAATTAAAGCCATATTGTAACTCTTTTTCAGGCTGCTCTAAAAACCAAACCTCCAGTTTAGCCAGACTTATTTCACCTCAGGGTGATAGTATACACATCCCATAATGTCACTGGGTAATCCCGTAGAATTCCAATATAGGATTTTAAAAATAAAGGCTTTAATGTCAAATTAAAGCTATATTTGAACTCTTTTTCTGGCTGCTAAATAAAGCCATATTGTAAGACTTATTCAGGCTGCTCTAGAAACCAAACCTCCAGTTTTATAAAGTCTTTTTGCCCATTCTATTGCTAAAGTGCCTCACTTTACAGTGCCCCCAAATGGCCAAATATGGCTCCCCGTTGACATTGAAATGTGATTCACATAACACAGGTCTTCAGAGTCCCATTGATGCCCAGCATGTCTATATCAATCCTCGAATTATGGAGAAGACCCAGCTCCAGAGAAATCAAGGTATGGACCATTATATTGCTAAATTGCCTTTGCCCATCCTCTTGCTAAAGTGCCTCACTTTACAGTGCCCCCAGATGGCCAAATATGATTCCCCGTTGAAATGGCCACCTGATTCACATAACACAGGTCTTCAGTGTCCCATTGATGCCCACCATGTCTATATCTATCCTGCAATTACAGAGAAGACCCAGCTCCAGAGAAATCAAGGTATGGACCATTATATTGCTAAAGTGCTTTTGACCATTCTATTGCTGAAGTCCCTCAGTTTGCAGTGCCCCCAAAAGGCCAAATATGGCTCCCCAGTTGACATGGAAATGTGATTCCTATAACAAAGGTCTTCAGTGTCCTATTGATGCCCAGCATGTTCATATATACCCTGGAATTATGGAGAAAACAAGATTTTGATGATTATATTGCTAAAGTGCCTTTGTCCATTCTCTTGCTAAAGTGCCTCACTTTACAGTGCCCCCAGATGGCCAAATATGATTCCCCGTTGAAATGGCCACCTGATTCACATAACACACGTCTTCAGTGTCCCATTGTTGCCCAGCATGTCCATATCTACCCTGGAATTATGGAGAAAACCAAGCTCCAGAGAACTCAAGGTATAGAGACCATTCTATTGCTAAAGTGCCTTTGACCATTCTATTGCTAAACTGCCTTCGACCATTCTATTGCTAAAGTTCCTCACTTTGCAGTGCCCCCAAATGGCCAAATATGGCTCCCCGTTGAAATCGAAACCTGATTCACAATCATTTCTCAAGCTTAAAATCCACACATATTTTTTCATTTTAAGGCTGTGAATTTGGCGTTAAATTTCACCCTAGGTGGTATTATATATATTATATATATGGTAGTATAAAAAGTCTTAAATTTAACTTGAAGAATCCTGGGGGTACCCTGTATAAACCGTACCAAATGCAATTTATTATCTTGTTTGTTAAAGGTATTGTGTATTTTTGTGTATTTTCCTGAATTTTAGAAAAGAACCGCCCTCTGTACTTTTTGAAAAAATGCACATGCGCAACACTCTGCCTGCTCCCGAGAGAGAACGCCTATTAAACGCGTGCACGAGAGTGCACTGTTTACAAGTTGCTGTCGGCATGGCTCATACAAGCCTACTTTCCAAAAGAAGATTTGCACTTTTTCACAAATTGAGATGTTTACCGTGTGTGCGCGGTGCGTGACTTGTGCCAGGGCTGGAAACACGGTGAGAACGGCGAGCTTCCATGAACGGCTGAAACCGTAGCTCACCACACATATACACCTGAAAGTGCTCATGCGCAGAAAGCGAAAACTACCTAGCGACGAGCACGTACGACGGCCTTACGTATACATATCACCAGACTGATTGACAACTAGGAGGACCAATTATTTTGATGATCCACCCGGAAAAAGAAAATCCTCCACAATACCTTTAAGACATGTCCACAATCTTTCACAATTTGCAATGGAAGGTTTTGATGGAGCGTGTTAACATAAAATAATATTAATAATGCAATCATGCAATAGACTATTTGTCATTATTGCGAACCGTTGTGTAAGAGGGTCAATCGTGTTTGTGCTATGACACAGACCGCCTTATAGCCTATTGATTTTACATTTAATGATAGTAGGTTATGACTATATGTTGACATAAAATAATCATGAGATTAAAATAGTCAATTTATAATTATCTATAAAATATTATTAATTTATAGCACAAAACCCGGAACCAGTTTCCTCGCATATTAGTGCCATGGTTTGTGTGCGTCTAATGGTAACCACTATTTGGCAAGGCCACTAGCCGTCTTGGATGCGTTGTTGCTAACGGAAGGCACAGACGTGTTTGAGATAGATAAAACAGTGTTTATTTGTTGTTATTGTACAAAATTGTTTTAGTTTGAATTTAAATAATAAAAAAGCTTTCACTGAAAAGTTATATGTTTCATTATTAGTAGCCTTTGAATAAAAACAGTGAAGTCTTGCAAACTTGATTTTATAGATTTGACTTGGTGTTGAATTGCATATAAAAAATGTCCCTTTAAGCACTTTTGGCCTGAAGTAATTAGAATGTAAGGTAAAGCCTTTCTACAATATTATTGCCGCAGTAGAAAAGAACAGCAATGGTTAGTCGTGGGATGGTACTGAAATATTGTTTTGTTCATCATGAAAAGAGAACACTCGCAATTCTCCCTTTACTTTGCTGTTTGCATCTTGTTGTACATTAAAAACTAATAGGGCATGATCGCAAAAGGGGTGCTATCTGTATAGGTAGGTATAGAATAGCTTGTGAAAAAAGTTCACTTTTCACTTTAATCCCTGGGGATAACAAGGATCTGCACACACAAGAATACAAAAATAAACATGTTACACTCTTTCTAAGACTTTTTATTTTTATATTCTATATTATTTTCACACTTCACTGGGACACTGCTGCAAATACAATAGCTTATCAGCAAGGCGAGAGGGCATGGGCTCCAGGTTGCAGCCAGAATGAATTTTTTAGTTTATATATGTATATGTATAATCTGCATTTATTTTATAGACGGACATATATTTTTAAGTATTTTATTCATCAGTATGATAGTTTGCATTTATCTTGTAGACATATCTTTTTCTAAGTATTTTTACTCATTTGTATGATTGCCGTTACTGTTTAGTTAAAAAAACACCAAATATATAAAGTATTTTTATTCTTTAGCATGATAGTCTGCATTTATCTTACTGTTTAGTTAAAAAACACCAAATATATTTCATGGCATGACATGGGACACTCCGGGCTGCATCCATACAGTAAATGAACAGGGAGCCTGTTCATTTACACCAATCGGGGCCAGGGGGGGTGTCTAACTACGTGTCAATCACTGCTCATGCACACGCATTCATCCTCCCTCGTAGGGGGAGGGGCTTAGGAGACAGTTTGGGCTTTAGAAGAAAGGGAGGGAGGGACTGAGAAGTTGTTTATGTTAAAATTTGTTGGCTAAGTCCTGGATCTTCACAATCCTACCTACAGCACCTTTTAATTTGCTTGTGTTTTGTCTATTTGCATATGTTTCATTAAGTTGCAGTGCGTTTGCAGGGGTCAGCCACCATACCTGGTAGCTCACCTGGTAGAGTGTGCACCCCATGTACCAAGGTTCAGGCCTTACTGCGGAAGCCCATGGGTTCAAATCTGACCTGTGGCCCTTTTGCTGCATGCCTTCCCCCTCTCTCTTCCCACTTTTCTGTTTGCAACTGTGTTATCCATTTAAGGCCAAAATGCCCCCAACAAATCTTAAAAAAATAAACATGAGGGTATGGATCCATCAATGGTTCTGGCTGCTGGTCGTGGAGTGGGAAATATTTTCTTGGCACACTGTGGGCCCCTTAGTACCAGCGGAGCATGATTTAAACGCCACAGCCTGCTAAGTGTTGTTGCTGACCTCTCGTACCACAGTGGACCATCTTCTGATGGATTCTTCCAACACGCCATGTCACCACGCTCAGATCATCTCAGACTGACGATGGGTTCACTGTACTCTCCTGATATAAGGAACAAGAGATTTGCATTGCCCGGATAACCGTGTATAAAAATGTGATAATATGATAATACATATATATTGTAAATACTCCAGCACCTCCTAAATCATTTCCATTTCTTTCCATTCTCGCTATGTCTCCCTCTCTTAACACGATTATCAGTTCATCTGGTTGCCTTTTCACCATCAGCAATGCTTTATATGACTTTAAAGTACTTATTTATTACTATTTTAATATCTCTGGAAATCTGCGGTCTAGAGACTTACTTTAAATTACCATTGTAGCTTTCCAACTAGTGCTCGGCTGTGATCTTATCCTTTTTCAGAAAATTTCACGTTTAAGTTTATTGGCCATTTCAACGGTGCAGTTGTCTTGGTGTGCCCACATATACCACCTAATTGACAGCAATGCACCGACAAAACAACACATTGCATACATATACCTCACATATTGACATCAAATGCACAGACATGAACATAAACAACACATATTGCACATTAAAGTGTGTAAACTGGTTGTGAACTAGTCCATAAAGTGGTCGGTGCAGGAGGCACAAGCCAGAGCTCATAGTGCAATGGCAAATGGGAATGTCCCTAATGCAGTGGGTCATTCTATAGTGCAGTGGGGGGTGGGGGAGGACCGCCATAGTGCAGAGAGGACAGTCCAAAAGTACATAATACCGCAGGCAAAAACATTAAAACATTAAGCCATGTTTAAGTGTTGTATGGCTTGGAGGCTTTGTAATCCAGCATGGTACAGCAGTGCTTTTATACAACTAATAAATCCAACAGTGTGTTCTGTAATTATTTATCCGTATTGAAAAGAGGTGTTGTCGTTAGTAGTTAGTTGAAGCCTGCGGAGGGCAGGATGTATCCCATAATGCATTGAATCAATCCTGTCAGTAAATCAGAGGCTGCATGTGTTTCTGAAGCACAATGAAATAGCATGACAGATCTGATACTATGTGTAATGGTTCAGTAGTTTTATTTGGTTAGGTCTACCCTTAAGCGCCCTCTTGTGGCGAGGACCGTGTTTGGTAACTTCCGTTTTACTTGCGTGGAGTTGAGGTCATTGTAAAGTGTCACGGCTGAAGAGCGGTTCGCGTGGTGAAGTCGTGGCCCGCATAAGGCTGTAAGTTACTATTATTTGTCATGTAAATATGATGTTTAGTAGGTTCCACATGTTTGACAGTAAATTCATTTAGCTAAAGATGCAAATGTGCTATAAACGAAACGTAAAGTGCGTGTGTAATCTGTGATGAAAAGTGATTGTGCAATACATGGGCAGTAGTTAGCGCCGTATGCTGGCGATCTTTTGTTATGTTAATTAGGCTAATTTGGACTCAGTGATTTCAAGCTATTTCCTAAAACAAAGAATATAATTATCAAATGTACATGAAAATGTAACGTTTAATGCTCAATATGTTGATTTAATGTTTCAATTAAGTGCTTTATTTAGGCAGTAAATTGTTCAGTCAGCTATGCACTTTGAATAATATGTACAATTCTAATTGCTGTATTTTCTTTGTGTTTACAGTTTTACAATGTTAAAGATCAATGAGAAAAGATTCATGAGATTAAAAGCCATGAATTAACATCTCGCCTGTTCACTGTCTGTCTAGCTGGATAGGGAAGTGACACGTCTAGCGAGGACAGAACACTATGTGATGAATGTGTTTGGGCAACAACTGAAATAATGAGTAGAAAAGTGTAAGTTTACTGAATAATGTTTAGAATATCATTTGCTAAACAAAGTTCAAGATTAATTATTTTTTGAAATATCTATAGATCTCGCAATAATATAGTTATTGTGAATGATTTTGGCCAAGATAATCGCCAATTGGAGTACATTCTGCCACCTTGTGTCCTTTCCCCTCCTGTGCCACCCAAACCTGGAGATTTGTCAAACGTTTCCTCGGTTTATGAGCAGGGACCCTATTTTTGTCAATAACCTAGCTTGGAAATTAGTAACTCTGCCTTCCAAGTGATTCTTTTCCACGTACAATCTTGAATATTTGTGTATGCATAAAAATAACTTATCAAAATTAACCAAATACATATTATCAGTAGTGGCCCATAGGGGTCCATGGGGTGGGGGGGGGGACCCTTCTGGCATTTGCCCAACTTCCAGATGGCCAGTCCGTCAAAGGTCAGGGTTCAAAATTAACTTTTTCGTCCACCAGCCAAATAGCTAGTGAATGTTCAAATTTTACAGCCACTCAACATCAGGCAGCACACATAGACATCAAAAGGGGCTTGAGCACCTGCCCTTTTTCTTTGTCAAGAGAGAAAGTGCCTTATTTAAAAAAAATTTTTTTTATAAATAAAGCCTATATATATATTCCGGTTTGCACACAGCTTCCCTGTCAAACAAATATATTTCTTGAATTAAAAAATCTGTTACGTGTAGGCCTACAGTACAGGCCAAAAGTTTGGACACACCTTCTCATTCAATGTGTTTCTTTATTTTCATGACTATTTACATTGTAGATTCTCACTGAAGGCATCAAAACTATGAATGAACACATATGGAATTATGTACTTAACAAAAAAGTGTGAAATAACTGAAAACATGTCTTATATTTTAGATTCTTCAAAGTAGCCACCCTTTGCTTTTTTTGATAACTCTGCAAACCCTTGGTGTTCTCTCAATGAGCTTCATGAGGTAGTCACCTGAAATGGTTTTCACTTCACAGGTGTGCTTTGTCAGGGTTAATTAGTGGAATTTTTTCCCTTATTAATAAAAAAGCAAAGGGTGGCTACTTTGAGGAATCTAAAATATAAGACATGTTTTCAGTTATTCATAAGTACATAATTCCATATGTGTTCATTCATAGTTTTGATGCCTTCAGTGAGAATCTACAATGTAAATAGTCCTGAAAATAAAAAGGAAAGGCATTGAATGAGAAGGTGTGTCCAACCTTTTGGCCTGTACTGTATGCTGTGAATACAAGCAACATATGTATTCAATTTAATTGCATTTATAGTTTCAACTCATAACAGAGGTTATCTCAGACACTATACCGACAGTGTAGGTCTGGTCCACACTCTAGATTTGAATTGTGTGTATGCACACTGTGTAAATTCTGTATTACACACATGTAAATTGTCCTAATATTGTGTTCTCGTTAAGTCTTGCTCCCAACACACACACGCATGCACACACACAGACACACACACACACACACAGACAGACAGATAGTAGTCCCTTCCAGCTCCTGCCTCTTTTTAAGTTTTTCTTGGCTTGTGTGGAGGTGAGTGGTGATCAGTGTTGGGAGTAACGGCGTTTAAAGGTATAATAACATTTCTGCTTTAAAATGTCTTAAAATGACTATACCTATGTTATATATTTTTATGAGTTGTGTTCTTGCACTATCCCAAATGTTTCCACCAAATGTCAAACCCAGAGAAATCTGTTATTTTATTTTCAGACATGGCACGTTTCCTTTAGTCGCCTGTCAGTGGCGTCATATAACCTTTCACCCTCCAGTTACTCTAACTTCCGTCAGAACACTGGCACCAAGATGATTCGTTCAGGAGTAATTGTAAATCATACAATGTCACAGAAAAAAAATACTTGTAACCGTAATACTGCATTTTTTTGCCATACAGCATCATTTTGTGATTAATTACATCCCACTTTTTATCACAGTAATACAACAGAGACCTTATCTATTTTGAGAGTTCAATATCGATACCAGCTTGACGTTACTACAATGTGCTAACGTTGATGCTAATGCTTTGTGGGTAACATTATGAGGTTATAACATCGTTCAACACGCTAATAAAGTTATTTTTAATATGACTGTTTCGACCACAGCTAACAGGACTGAGCTAACCCACGAATAACTTCACTAGTAACGTTAACGTTAGCTGTATAGATAGATCCCGGTCTGTCTGCCTCACTCCCCCTGCGCAGAGAGACTCAGTCGGGATGACAGCTGACAACAGCCCCGGGACATATAGCTAGCTAGTTACCGTTAGACCCAGTCAGCTATCAGCCAGCTACTTTCATTACAGCACCCCCCCGGCCAGAACTTATCTCCAGTGCCTGGTGCTTACGACGATAACGGCAGTTTAATTAAACGTCGGGAAACAGACTATATCAGACCCAGCACCGAGTCACAACAGCGGCCATCCACGCAACTTCCCAACGTCATCAAAAGTCCAGTTTTACCGTCCATTGTTTTGGTTGAGAGACCCCTAGCGGCAGAAAGTTACATATTGTACGTTTAAGTATAACGGCATTACTAACGGCGTTACTACAGTTTGGTTGAATGTAGCGCGAGGTGTCAGGCTTTGGCTACACATCAGCTGCCGGGAGAGAGTAGGGGTGGGGATGATGACACCGTTGCAAATGCGATGATGATTGGCTGGGTGGGCGGATGCTCTGCTCACGCTGTCTCACTGCACGCTCTGACTACCACTAAACACAAGACAAAGGCGACGAGCCAGGGAAATTCAAAGGTAGCGTTCTCAAACTGGAAGTACCGGCACTATTTCTCGCTCATTGAAATCAAAGGCAAGAATGTTTATGTAACATGCACGCTATGCCCAGGAAAAATAACGTCAGTTACTTTGCTGAGTAACTAATTACTTTTACAATGTGGTAACTGAGTTACTAACTCAATTACTTTTTGGGAGAAGTAATTTGTAACTGTAACTAATTACTTTTTTAAAGTAAGATAAAGTGGTGATGAACAAAAGACTAAGCAGCCAGTTCCTTGAATTCACGGCCTTCTTAGCCGAAAGACAAAACAAATAGTTAACTTGTGTCTTGCTAATATGTAATGTAACATGTTATGTAATAAGTTAGCTAAGGTTTAGCTGAGGCATCATGGCCATACAGGCTAATGTACTGTACTTAATGGAGACACTCCAGGTGAACAGCTACAGAACAATCTGTGTCTAATAACATTATCACAATCGCCACATTCATATGCAAATTAGGCATTAACTAATTAAAATGCGCTAATTCGCACACTTTTGACAAGGCACTGCAGGTGAAGAGTCCATCCATCCATCCATCTTCGTCCGCTTATCCGGGGTTGGGTCGCAGGGGCAGCAGCTCCAGCAGGGGACCCCAAACTTCCCTTTCCCAAGCCACATTAACCAGCTCTGACTGGGGGATCCCAAGGCGTTCCCAGGCCAGGTTGGAGATATAATCCCTCCACCTTGTCCTGGGTCTTCCCCGAGGCCTCCTCCCAGTTGGACGTGTCTGGAACACCTCCCTAGGGAGGCACCCAGGGGGCATCCTTACCAGATGCCCGAACCACCTTAACTGGCTCCTTTTGACGGAAGGAGCAGCGACTCTACTCCAAGCTCCTCACGAAGGCTTCTCACCCTTTCTCTAAGAGAGATGCCAGCCACCTCCTGAGGAAACCCATTTCGGCCGCTTGTGCCCTGGATCTGGTTCTTTCGGTCATGACCCAGCCTTCATGACCATAGGGATCCTGTACATAAATATTACAAACAGGATTGGTGACAAAGCGCAGCCTTGGTGGAGGCCAACCCTCACCTGAAACAAGTCCGACTTACTGCCGAGAACCCGGACGCAACTCTCGCTTTGGTCATACAGAGATTGGATGGCCCTGAGAAGGGACCCCCTCACCCCATAATCCCGCAGCACCTCCTACAGTATATCCCTAGGGACCCGGTCATACGCCTTCTCCAGATCCACAAAACACATTGGATGGGCATACTCCCAGGCTCCCTCCAGGATCCTTGCGAGAGTGAAGATCTGGTCCATTGTTCCACGACCAGGACGGAATCCGCATTGTTCCTCTTCAAACCAAGGTTCAACTATACCCTCCTTTCCAGCACCTTGAAGTAGACTGTACCAGGGAGGCTGAGAAGTGTGATACCCCTGTAATTCGCACACACCCTCTGGTCCCCCTTTTTGAACAGGGGAACCACCACCCAGGTCTGCCACTCCTTTGGCACGGTCCCAGACCTCCATGCAATGTTGAAGAGGCGTGTCAACCAAAACAGCCCTTCCACACCTAGAGCTTTCAGCATTTCTGGACAGATCTCATCAATCCCAGGGGCTTTGCCACTGTGGAGTTGTTTGACTACCTCAGCGACCTCCACCAGGGAAATTTGACGACAATCCCCCATCATCCTCCAGTTTTGCCTCTAACATAGCTAACATACCTAACATACCTCCTTCCACCGCCCTATTACCTCCCCAATTGAGGTCAACAGCATCCAATCCTTACTGTACACAGCTTGGATGGTTCCCCGTTTCCCACTCCTGAGGTGGCGAACGGTTTTCCAGAAGCACCTTGGAACCGACTGAAAGTCCTTCTCCATGTCTTCCCCGAACTTCTCTCACACTCGCTGCTTTGCCTCTTTCACGGCAGAGGCTGCAGCCCTTCAGGCCCTTCGGTACCATGCAGCTGCCTAGGAAGTCCTTTGGGATAACATAAGAAAGACTCCTTCTTCAGTTGGACGGCTTTCCTGACCACTGGTGTCCACTACGGTGTTCGTTGGTTACGGCCCCTTTGAGGCACCTAAGACCCTAAGACCACAGCTCCCCGCCGCAACTTCAGCAATGGAAACTTTGAACATTGTCCACTCGGGTTCAATGCCCCCAGCCTCCACAGGGATGCCGAAAAGCTCCGCCGGATGTGTGAGTTGAAAGTCTGTCGGACAGGGGCCTCCTCCAGACGTTCCCAATTTACCCACACTACCTGTTTGGGCTTACCAGGTCTGTCCAGAGTCTTCCCCCATCCCCTGACCCAACTCACCACCAGATGGTGATCGGTTGACAGCTCCGCCCCTCTCTTCACCCAAGTGTCCAAAACATACGGCCTCAGATCAGACGAAACAATTATAAAATCAATCATTGACCTTTGGTGCTCTGGTACCAAATACACTTATGAGCATCCCTATGTTCGAACATGGTGTTTGTTATAGAAAATCCATGACTAGCACAGACGTCCAACAATGAACAACCATTCAGGTTTAGATCAGGGAGGCCGTTCCTCCCAATCACGCCTCTCCACCTTCACCGCCACCCGTGTGGCAGTGCACCCACCAGGCACTCGTTAAGGTATTGGCAGGTGCTTTAAGTGCCAACAGAATTCCAGTTCCTGAACCATCACACTGTAATAAGTTTAGTTTAACTTGGAAATGCAAGTTCCCCTGCTGCCTTGAAAATCGAAGTTCACTCAACTTGAAGACTTTGTTTCAACTTAGAAATTAAAGTTAATGTGGTTGATGTAACTACAGTGTTCTAGTTTTGTTAAAGTTGTTCTTTTAGTTGATTTAACTTTGTATTACTTGGTTTAACTTCATACTTTAAGTTAAAACAAATCATGTATTTTCTTTAATAATGCAAGAAACCTTCCTTGCCTAGTATAACAGACATACCTTTCTGCTTTATTTCAACTCACACTTTCAAGTTAAAACAACATAACCACATTTATAGCGGGGATACCGTGGGTGCTTGGGTGGGGCCACCCCAGGGCCCTGTGCAAAATAGCAGCCTCTCTGCTGATCTTGTGTCACTTGACATAAAATGGCCGCTAGTAAAGTGACACGCTGCAGATTAATGGCTGAAGGAAGCCTATTACTGCTCAATGTCTAAAACCGTAATACTCCACCTCTTATCAAACGTAACAGTCACTTAACTCATGGTTACAAATAATAATAATAATAATAATAATAATAATACATAAGTTTTATATAGTGCTTTACATGGAACTCAAAGACGCTTTACAAACAAAAGAAAGAAAGAAAGAAAGAAAGAAAGAAAGAAAGAAAGAAAGAAAGAAACAAACGAACAAACAAACAAGATAAGTAAATTATGGATAGGCCAATTGAAACAAGTGAGTTTTGAGCAGTTTTTTATAGGTGTTCAGTGAGTCCGAGTTTCTGATGTGGATGGGGAGTGAGTTCCAGAGGGTGGGGGCAGCTATTGCAAAGGCTCGGTCCCCCAAAGTTCGGTGGGTTGATTTGGTGATGGGTTTGAGGAGGTTTAAGTCAGCTGAGCGAAGGCGTCTGGAGGGGCGATGGTGCTGTAAGAGGTCTGTGAGGTATGGAGGGCCCAGATTATTGAGAGCTTTGTAGGTGATGAGTAGAACTTTGTAATGGATGCGCTGTTGTACAAGGAGCCAGTGAAGCTGTTGAAGGACAGGGGGGATGTGTTGTCTTGAACCGGTGTGGGTGAGGAGGCGAGCAGCAGAGTTTTGAACGTATTGCAGTTTTTGTAAGACAGATGAAGGGAGACCATATAGGAGGCTGTTGCAGTAGTCAAGTCGTGATGTAATGAATGCATGGATGAGAGTTTCAGCAGCAGATGTCGAGAGGGTGGGGTGAAGACGAGCAATATTACGTAGGTGGAAAAAGGCAGTTTTGGTGATATGACGGATATGGGGCTTAAAAGTGAGTGTGGGGTCAAAAATGATACCAAGTTTTCGGATTTGGAGTGAGGTGTTGACTGTATGTCCAGCGATGGAGAGAGCGAAGTCTCGGGTAGTGATTTTGGACCAATGATGATGATTTCAGATTTGTTGTAGTTGAGTTTAAGGAAATTGGCAGTCATCCAGGTTTTTATTGCAGAGAGGCATTTTGTGATGGTTGAAACTTTGGCAGGAGTGATGGATCTAGTGCTGAGGTATAGTTGTGTGTCGTCTGCGTAACTGTGGAATTTGAGTCCGTGATTTTGAATGATAAGTCCAAGGGGAAGCATGTACAGGATAAACAGAAGAGGACCTAGCACTGAGCCTTGAGGGACTCCGTGATTGACCGGTATGGTATGGGACGTACAGTTGTTGATGGATATGAATTGAGATCTGTTGGTGAGGTAGGAGGTGAACCAGGAGAGCGCTGAACCAGAGATGCCCAGATTTTTTAGACGTTGTAGAAGGATGGAGTGGTCAATGGTGTCGAAAGCGGCAGAGAGGTCAAGTAGGATGAGAATAGAGAGGGAACCAGAGTCAGACGCAAGCAGGAGGTATGAGTAGTGCAGTTTCAGTAGAGTGATGAGAGCGGAATCCAGACTGAAAGGTTTCGTAGAGCTGATTGGAAAGAAGGTGATGTTTTAGTTGAGAGGCAACAGAGCGTTCCAGGATTTTTGATAGGAAAGGTAGGTTAGAGATGGGCCGGAAATTGTTGGGGCTGTCAGGATCCAAGCCAGGTTTTTTGAGTATAGGTGTAATGGCGGCAACTTTGAAGGAGGAGGGAACTGTTCCAGATGTGAGAGAGGAGTTTATGATAACCATAATAAGTGGGCTGAGGCAGGGGAGGCAGTGCTTGACCAATGCAGATGGAATGGGGTCCAGTGGGCAGGTTGTGAGGTGGATTTTGTTTAGATGATCTATGAGATCAGTTTCTGTGATGCCTGATAGGGAGGGCAGAGTGATGTGAAATGGAAGGGATAAGTCCGGTTGAGGGTCTGTACTAGGAGCGATATTCGCAGAGAGTTCTTGGTGAATGCAGTCAATTTTGTATTTTTTAAATAGTCAACCCAACGAATAAATGCAAGTTTAACTTTCAAAAACTCATAAAGTTGAGTTCAAAATCGACAACTTGTGTAAGCTTATTCAGTTAAAAATAAGAAATAAGTGGACATAACTAAATGGGTCTGTAATATTTTACAGTGCAGTTCTCAGTGGGGATCCATTGCAATACAACAACTGGAAACTCTCCTTTGAAACACTGATCGACCAGAAGAACCTTCAAGCTTTTATTACAATTATGAACAGTTCAATTGTTCAGTTAAGACAGAAAAACAATTATCTATAATCCACTTTAACAGTAGAAGCCTATATGCTAACTTTCACAACATTACACATTATCTAAATCAGTTTAAACAGCCTTTCAATATAATTGCTATATCAGAAACTTGGATAACTAGTGAAAAGGGTTCAGATTTTGAAATTAAAGGATATGAAATGTGTTGTATTAACAGGGAAAACAAGAAAGGGGGTAGTGTGGCTTTGTATGTGGACCAGAAATTAAATTACAAGGTGGTGGAAAATATGTCAACAGTGGTGGATGATTTACTTGAATGTGTTACAATAGAAGTTTGTAGGGAAAAAAAGAAAAATGTTATTGTAAGTTGCATCTATAGATCACCAGGTTCTAATATTGATTCATTCAAGGACTGGATGGAGGAAAACATTACAAAAACAAATCAGAAAGTTATGTTCATCTGTGGTGATTTTAACATTGATTTGCTAAATCCTAATAAGCAAAACCTGACAGAGGACTTTATTAGTACAATGTATTGGGCTTTCTTCCCAAAATTACCAGACCCAGTAGGATTACTTCCCACAGTGCAACATTAATTGATAATATTTTTTCAAATGACATGGATAACAACACAGTGAGTGGACTATTAATAAATGACATCAGTGACCACTTACCAGTTTTTACAGTTTACAACAGCAACAGAACAGAAGAGTCAATGGTTGCACTGAAAGATGATCAGCTCTCACAAGACTGGGAAATATTATATATCAGGAAAACGATATTGACAACGCATATGAAGAATTCCTAAGAATATTTAAATTATTATATAATAATTGTCCGATAAAAAAATATTGCAAAAAACAAAAATACAATGATAGACCGTGGATTTCAAAAGGATTACAAAATGCCTGTAAAAAAAAATTCACTTTCTAGGGAATTTATTAAACACAGAACTATAAGCAGAAAATAAATATAAGAAATATAAAAATAAGTTAATTAAGATTATGAGAATTTGTAAGAAAGAATATTATTGTAAATTATTAGATAATAATAAAAATAATATGAAGGGTATATGGAATATACTAAATAGTATTATAAGAAAGGGTATGAGTCAGTCTAATTATCCCCAGCATTTCACTTGTAATGAAAAGAACATTAATAATATGGAGGACGTGGTCAATAATTTTAATAAATATTTTGCAACTGTTGGACCAGATTTAGCTGAAAAAATTCCTATTCCACAGATAACTGATAACAGATACAATGATCTTATTGAAAGAAATCAATGCTCAATGTTTCTTAAAGCTGTAGAAGAAAAAGAAATAATAGACATTGTTAAAAAATACAAAACTACTACTACTAACTGATTGTAACGAAATAGATATCAAGATAGTAAAAAATGTAATTGAGGGGATCTCAAAACCATTAACTCATATTTTTAATTTGTCATTCCAAACTGGTAAATTTCCAACTAAAATGAAAACCGCAAAAGTCATACCTTTGTATAAAACTGGAGATAAACACCACTTCACAAATTACAGGCCGGTCTCTCTACTGCCACAATTTTCAAAAATTCTTGAAAAACTCTTCAATGACAGATTAGACATATTCATAGATAAATTCAAATTACTTACTGATAGTCAATATGGATTTAGAAAAAACAGGTCAACATCACTAGCTTTAATTGATCTCATTGAAGAAATCACAAATTCCACAGACAAAAAGAAATATGGAGTGGGAGTATTTATTGATTTGAAAAAAGCATTTGACACAATTAATCATGACATATTAATTAATAAATTGGAACGGCTCGGGATTAGGGGGATAGTGTTGAAGTGGTTAAGCAGTTATTTAAAAGATTATATTATTGGACATTGCGTGTGGTGTCCCCTGGGGGTCAGTATTGGGACCAAAATTATTTATCCTCTATATAAATGATATATGTAAAGTATCTGAATTACTGAAATTTGTATTATTTGCAGACGATACAAACATCTTTGGTTCTGGTCAGAATTTACAGCAACTATTGGATATAATCACTTCAGAATTCAGAAAAATAAAACAGTGGTTTGATATGAATAAGCTATCATTAAATGTGAGTAAAACAAAATTCATGATATTTGGTCATCATAAATCAATCAATCATGTACAGTTACAGATACAGGGTGTTAATATAGAAAGAGTATAAGAAATGAAATTTCTTAGAGTGATTATAGATGACAAGCAAAACTGTCTAAAAGTATTGCAGTTTTGGCTAAAGCAAAGCACAGTTTAGACAACAAATCACTTCACATCTTGTATTGTTCAATGGTGTTACAGTTTCTGTCTATCTGTCAGCGGCACTAAATTGTGGCACACACTAAGTAATGAATTAAAGCAATGTCCAATTTAAAAAGATGTTCAAAGAAACTATATTCCAGAGGTACAGATAAATACAGTGCAATTAATTAATAATTTTGGCTTACATTGAACAATGTGTAGTATGTGTATAATTATTGTTTATAGGTAAATATATGAATTTCCATTAATTACAATTTTTTTTTATCTCTGTTGACTTATTAGTATTATTAGGGGTGCACCGAACTGATATTTGGATCGGGTATCAGCCCCGATATTGACAAAATAGCTGGATCGGTGGATCGGATCCAGTTTTTTTTTTTTTTCACTCTGTCGCAACACTGGGACCCCTGTTAACTGCGTACCCTTCTCACTCGTGGTAGTAACTTCATAACAAAACAATTAATAACCCACAACTAACTCTCTTTAAAAGGATAAAACACCAAAGCATATAACAATTTGAGACTTAAACAGTTTCTAACACTAATAATTTTACATTTACAAATGTAGCTACACCGCCAAATGGCATGCTGGGTAACATTACAGCTGCTAGACTAGCTAGCCAGGTAGCATAACAGTCTGTTAAGCTGGGAGAGGCTCCGGTCGGTACTGCACATTCAAGAACCGAGAAGAAAGTTAGCTAGAGGATGAAGAAAGACCGGAGAAACACCAGAACAACGTGTGCTCAAGAGAGGAGCCGTCTGTTGTTCCCAAGTTTTTTCTTTCTAACAAATCGGACATAATTAAGCCACTGTTGTTGCCCGTCGCTCTAACGTTACTCGGCCGTGCTAACGTTAAAGACGTGTCACTTCAAGCATGCAGCAGAGCAACATTATGAACGCAATCCACCTCCGGTCCCGCTACAGACCAGTGAGAGAGAAGGGTTCAGAGCAATGATTAAAACACTGGATTTAAGATGTCTCTCCTCGCTGAAATACGTCCGCCAACCTACTAACATTATTCAAACAGCGAAGGAGGCTGACAGCGGAGCTCCGTTCACTCGCCCACTACAATAACACTACAACCTAACTTACCTGTGGCCAAGGTAGTGGTTATACAACTAGCTTACAACTATTTTGTTTTGAAAGGGAAACAATGTTAAAGTTGTTTGTATGTGTATTCATTCGATTTGAGTTTATTTTACTACTTTGCAGTTTGTACAATACAAATAGTTTAGCTTCTGTAACTGTTTGATGGATTCTCCTTCGTGGAGCCAAACCCTTTAGTAATAAAAGCTTTTAGTAAAACATAGTAACATGTTTTTGAGATATTCTATGTACTCCTGACAGTAGAATAAGCCATTATAAACCTATATAAAGGTGGCCCATTACTGATGGCCCATTATTATTTATTTAAATTATTTAATAACATTTATTTTAAGAAGTTTGATTACATCATATTTTCGATTTTAATGCACAGTTGTTTTTTAAATAACAAATAAATAAGAATTCAATACATTACATCTATGTTATTTTGTCTTAGTTAGGAAAGTAATGTTTAGTTAGGAAGGTCTGGTGCCTTTAGTATCTTCCATATGGTGGAAGGAAGGTATAAGGTGGAAGGTATACAGTTTATTATTAATTCAGCGACGGTATCGGATCGGTATCGGGTATCGACAGATACACAAAGCCCTGGCATCGGTATCGGTATCGGGACTGAAAAAGTCGGATCGGTGCATCCCTAATTATTATAACATTATTATTAAATTATATTATTATTATAATATTATTATATATAATATTATTATTATTATTTAATAGGAAAGAAAGGGTATAAAGGGGTAGGAGTACATACGTTTTACTTCTTCCTACTCCTTTTTGAATGTGTAAATAGGTCTTTAAGTACAAGAAATTCCATCCATCCATCCATCTTCGTCCGCTTATCCGGTGTCGGGTCGCGGGGGGAGCAGCTCCAGCAGGGGGCCCCAAACTTCCCTTTCCCGAGCAACATTAACCAGCTCCGACTGGGGGATCCCGAGGCGTTCCCAGGCCAGGTTGGAGATATAATCCCTCCACCTAGTCCTGGGTCTTCCCCGAGGCCTCCGCCCAGCTGGACGTGCCTGGAACACCTCCCTAGGGAGGCGCCCAGGGGGCATCCTTACCAGATGCCCGAACCACCTCAACTGGCTCCTTTCGACGCAAAGGAGCAGCGGCTCTACTCCGAGCTCCTCACGGATGACTGAGCTTCTCACCCTATCTCTAAGGGAGACGCCAGCCACCCTCCTGAGGAAACCCGTTCTTTCGGTCATGACCCAGCCTTCATGACCATAGGTGAGGGTAGGAACAAAAACTGACCGGTAGATCGAGAGCTTTGCCTTCTGGCTCAGCTCTCTTTTCGTCACAACGGTGCGATAGATGGAATGTAATACCGCACCCGCTGCGCCGATTCTCCGACCAATCTCCCGCTCCATTGTCCCCTCACTCGCGAACAAAACCCCAAGGTACTTGAACTCCTTCACTTGGGGTAAGGACTCATTCCCTACCTGGAGAAGGCATTCCATCGGTTTCCTGCTGAGAACCATGGCCTCCGATTTAGAGGTGCTGATCCTCATCCCAACCGCTTCACACTCGGCTGCGAACCGATCCAGTGAGTGCTGAAGGTCACAGGCCGATGATGCCATCAGGACCACATCATCTGCAAAGAGCAGCGATGAGATCCCCAGCCCACCGAACTGCAACCCCTCCCCATCCCGACTACGCCTCGATATCCTGTCCATAAATATTACAAACAGGATTGGTGACAAAGCGCAGCCCTGGCGGAGGCCAACCCTCACCCGAAATAAGTCCGACTTACTGCCGAGAACCCGGACACAACTCTCACTTTGGTCGTACAGAGATTGGATGGCCCTGAGTAGAGACCCCCTCACCCCATACTCCCGCAGCACCTCCCACAGTATCTCCCGGGGGACCCGGTCATACGCCTTCTCCAAATCCACAAAACACATGTAGACCGGTTGGGCATACTCCCAGGCCCCTCCAGGATCCTTGCGAGAGTAAAGAGCTGGTCCGTTGTTCCACGACCAGGACGGAATCCGCATTGTTCCTCTTCAATCTGAGGTTCGACTATCGGCCGAACCCTCCTTTCCAGCACCTTGGAGTAGACTTTACCAGGGAGGCTGAGAAGTGTGATACCCCTGTAATTGGCACACACCCTCTGGTCCCCCCTTTTTAAAAAGGGGGAACCACCACCCCAGTCTGCCACTCCTTTGGCACTGTTCCAGACTTCCACGCAATGTTGAAGAGACGTGTCAACCAGGACAGCCCCTCCACACCCAGAGCCTTGAGCATTTCCGGACGGATCTCATCAATCCCAGGGGCTTTGCCACTGTGTAGTTGTTTGACTACATCAGTGACCTCCGCCTGGGAAATCGACGACAATCCCCCGTCATCCTCCAGCTCTGCCTCTAACATAGAGGGCGTATTAGTCGGATTCAGGAGTTCCTCAAAGTGCTCCTTCCACCGCCCTATTACCTCCTCAGTTGAGGTCAACAGTGTCCCATCCTTACTGTACACAGCTTGGATGGTTCCCCGCTTCCCCTCCTGAGGTGGCGAACAGTTTTCCAGAAGCACTTTGGTGCCGACCGAAAGTCCTTCTCCATGTCTTCTCCGAACTTCTCCCACACCCGCTGCTTTGCCTCTTTCACGGCAGAGGCTGCAGCCCTTCGGGCCCTTCGGGTACCCCTGCAACTGCCTCCGGAGTCCTCTGGGATAACATATCCCGGAAAGACTCCTTCTTCAGTCGGACGGCTTCCCTGACCACCGGTGTCCACCACGGTGTTCGTGGGTTACCGCCCCTTGAGGCACCTAAGACCCTAAGACCACAGCTCCCCGCCGCAGCTTCAGCAATGGAAACTTTGAACATTGTCCACTCGGGTTCAATGCCCCCAGCCTCCACAGGGATGCACGAAAAGCTCCGCTGGAGGTGCGAGTTGAAAGTCCGTTGGACAGGGGCCTCCTCCAGACGTTCCCAATTTACCCGCACTACACGCTTTGGGCTTACCAGGTCTGTCCAGAGTCTTCCCCACCCCCTGACCCAACTCACCACCAGATGGTGATCGGTTGACAGCTCTGCCCCTCTCTTCACCCGAGTGTCCAAAACATACGGCCTCAGATCAGATGAAACGATTATAAAATCGATCATTGACCTTCGGCCTAGGGTGCTCTGGTACCAGGTACACTTATGAGCATCCCTATAGCCCTGAACATGGTGTTTGTTATAGACAATCCATGACTAGCACAGAAGTCCAACAACAAACAACCACTCTGGTTTAGATCAGGGAGGCCGTTCCTCCCAATCACGCCTCTCCATGTGTCTCCATCATTGCCCACGTGCGCGTTGAAGTCCCCCCAGCAGAACAATGGAGTCCCCCACTGGCGCCCCATGCAGGACTCCACTCAAGGTCTCCAAGAAGGACGAATACTCCGAACTCCTGTTTGGTGCATATGCACAAACAACAGTCAGAGTTTTCCCCCACCACCCGCAGGCGTAGGGAGGCGACCCTCTCGTCCCACCGGGGTAAACTCCAACGTAGCGGCGCTAGCCGGGGGCTTGTTAGTATCCCCACACCCGCCCGGCGCCGCACACCCTGAGCAACTCCGGAGAAGAAAAGAGTCCAACCCCTATCCAGGAGTACGGTTCCAGAACCGAGACTATGCGTAGAGGTAAGCCCCCACCAGATCTAACCGGTAGCGCTTCACCTCCCGCACCAGTTCCGGCTCCTTCCCCCACAGAGAGGTGACGTTCCACGTCCCCCAAAGCCAGCGTCTGCTGCCCGGGTCTGGTCCGTCGAGGCCCCTGACCTTCACTGCCACCCATGTGGCAGCGCACCCGACCCCAGCGGTTCCTCCCACAGGTGGTGGGCCCATGGGATGGTACAAGAAATTATGGAGTTTTATTTTTTTTAACTGTTTTTTTTTTACATTACTATTTTCTTTGGATGTTGTATTGTATTTACATGTTCAAAATAAAAGCTATAAATAAAAAAAAGACAAGGAGAAGATATACTACCTTCGAAGATATGTGAGTGGACAAGCTAAGAAAGCACTTGACTTGTTATTTCCTACTCGGAACTGAGTCTGCCTATGTTGCTGCATGGGAGATTTTGGAAGAGAGATACGGAAACCCATTCACAATTGCAAAAGCATACAGAGACAAGCTCCAAGCGTGGCCCAAGATGGAATCTAAGGACAGCCTTTAGCTCAGAGAGTTCTGTGATTTTCTCTGTAGTTGTGAGGCTGCCATGGTTCACATCAAGGCATTGGAAATCTTGAATGACTGTAATGAAAACAGGAAAATTCTCTCCAAGTTACCTGATTGGCTAACGGCAAGGTGGAACCGGAAGGTTATCGAAGTAGAAGAAGAGAGAAACCACTTTCCGTCCTTTAGCCAATTTGTCAAATTTCTGGCAAGGGAAGCCAAAATTGTCTGCAATCCTGTCACATCATTGCAGTCACTGAAACAAGGTGAAGCTGAAAAACCAAAAGTCCAAAAACATCAAAGCTTCGGAGCAAAGACACTGACCACAAGTTCCAGCGAACAGACTGTTACCACATGCATTTTATGTAAGAAGACTGGGCATATTTTGCACAAATGCAGGAAGTTCATGGAGAAAGCAGTTTCATACAGAATCAAATTAATTCAAGCTGAAAGACTATGCTTTGGGTGTCTCAGGTCTGGTCACCAGTCAAGGAGCTGCAACAGTAGGAGTGTCTGCGACATTTGCAGCAAGCGGCATCCTACCTGTCTACATGAGGAGCGAGACAAAAAAGAACAAAGACCACCACAAGCCAAACAAAATGCAAGTCAAGAAAGATACAGCGAAAGACCGCAATCATCACAATATGAAGAGACCACAGCTGCTACTTCCAATAGAGTAATACTTGGTGAAGCTAATGCACAAACAGCTGCAGTAATTCCGGTTTGGCTTTTATCCTTAACTCAGTCAGAACAAGAAGTCCTTGTATATGCTCTGTTGGATTCTCAAAGTGACACAACCTTTGTTCTAAGTGAAGTAGCTGAAGCCTTGGAAGCAAACAAAGCACAAGTCAAGCTCAAGCTCTCTACTATGACCTCAAGAACCACAGTAGTAAGCTCTCAAAGAGTAAATAACCTGCAAGTCAGAGGCTTTTACTCCGGTAAGAAGATCTCCTTGCCACCAGTCTATACACGTGAGTTTATTCCAGCCAACAGATCTCACATACCTACAAACGAAACTGCGAAAGCATAGGCCCATCTAGAACACAAGAAGAGCTTGCACCTCTGCAGGACTGTGAAGTAGTTCTGCTTATTGGGTATAACTGCTCACAAGCTCTACTTCCAAAGGAAGTAGTGTTAGGGGAAGATCATCAGCCTTATGCACAGCGTACGGACCTTGGATGGAGCATTGTTGGCCACGGGAATCCCAGTGTGGACTACGGTGATGCCATCGGAATCAGTCATCACATAGTAGTAAGACAAGTGACACCAGGTGTGGAGCCTTCTCTCAATCTCAAAACCAAAGTACACTATGTAAGCTGAACCAAAGTAAAAGAGATCACTCCCTCAGACATCATAAAAGTTCTTGAATCAGACTTCTCTGAAAGAGCTGGAGAAGATGATCCAGTGTCTCAAGAAGATCTCAAGTTCCTGGCAAAGTTGAGAGAAAACATCTCACAGAAACCGAATGGTCACTACGAAATGCCATTACCGTTCAAAGAGGAAAGACCCAAATTACCTAACAACAAGACATGCGCAATACATCGACTGCACTGTCTTGAAAGGAGACTAAATAAAGATCAACAGTATTACAATGACTAGGTAAGCTTCATGGATGATATTATTTTACGTGGTGAAGCGGAAAAGGTCCCAGAGGAAGAAATCGACGACAATCCGGCCTGATACATTCCACATCATGGAGTTTATCATCCACAAAAAACAGGAAAAATATGTGTAGTATTTGACTGTTCCGCCAAGTTTAAAGAAACATCCCTCAACGACTATCTGCTTACAGGTCCTGACTTGACAAATACATTGGTGGGTGTCCTCGGTTGCTTCAGAAGAGGCTCCGTTTCAGTCATGTGCGACATTGAAAGAATGTTCCACCAGTTTCACGTGAAAAGGGAAGATCAAGATTATTTAAGATTCCTTTGGTGGGAGAATGGCAACTTGGAAACCGCACCATCAATCTACAGAATGAAGGTCCACTTGTTTGGAGCAGCCTCGTCTCCTGGCTGTGCCAACTTCAGCCTGAAACATCTGGCAGGACAAGGACAAGGTCAGTTCAGTGAAGACTCAATTCATTCAAAAAAAATTTCTATGTCGACGATGGTCTTGCAAGTGTCCAAACTGAGAAGGAAGCCATCCAGCTTGTCAAAGAATCAAGAGACCTTTGCTCCACTGGCAAGCTAAGACTCCACAAGTTTGTTTCCAACAGTGAGAAATTGATGGCATCCATCCCAGAAGAAGAACGTGCCAAAATTAAAGATCTAGACGCCGGGGGCTTGTTAGTATCCCCACACCCGCCCGGCGCCGCACACCCTGAGCAACTCCGGAGAAGAAAAGAGTCCAACCCCTATCCAGGAGTACGGTTCCAGAACCGAGACTATGCGTAGAGGTAAGCCCCACCAGATCTAACCGGTAGCGCTTCACCTCCCGCACCAGTTCCGGCTCCTTCCCCCACAGAGAGGTGACGTTCCACGTCCCCAAAGCCAGCGTCTGCTGCCCGGGTCTGGTCCGTCGAGGCCCCTGACCTTCACTGCCACCCATGTGGCAGCGCACCCGACCCCAGCGGTTCCTCCCACAGGTGGTGGGCCCATGGGATGGTACAAGAAATTATGGAGTTTTATTTTTTTTAACTGTTTTTTTTTTACATTACTATTTTCTTTGGATGTTGTATTGTATTTACATGTTCAAAATAAAAGCTATAAATAAAAAAAAGACAAGGAGAAGATATACTACCTTCGAAGATATGTGAGTGGACAAGCTAAGAAAGCACTTGACTTGTTATTTCCTACTCGGAACTGAGTCTGCCTATGTTGCTGCATGGGAGATTTTGGAAGAGAGATACGGAAACCCATTCACAATTGCAAAAGCATACAGAGACAAGCTCCAAGCGTGGCCCAAGATGGAATCTAAGGACAGCCTTTAGCTCAGAGAGTTCTGTGATTTTCTCTGTAGTTGTGAGGCTGCCATGGTTCACATCAAGGCATTGGAAATCTTGAATGACTGTAATGAAAACAGGAAAATTCTCTCCAAGTTACCTGATTGGCTAACGGCAAGGTGGAACCGGAAGGTTATCGAAGTAGAAGAAGAGAGAAACCACTTTCCGTCCTTTAGCCAATTTGTCAAATTTCTGGCAAGGGAAGCCAAAATTGTCTGCAATCCTGTCACATCATTGCAGTCACTGAAACAAGGTGAAGCTGAAAAACCAAAAGTCCAAAAAACATCAAAGCTTCGGAGCAAAGACACTGACCACAAGTTCCAGCGAACAGACTGTTACCACATGCATTTTATGTAAGAAGACTGGGCATATTTTTGCACAAATGCAGGAAGTTCATGGAGAAAGCAGTTTCATACAGAATCAAATTAATTCAAGCTGAAAGACTATGCTTTGGGTGTCTCAGGTCTGGTCACCAGTCAAGGAGCTGCAACAGTAGGAGTGTCTGCGACATTTGCAGCAAGCGGCATCCTACCTGTCTACATGAGGAGCGAGACAAAAAAGAACAAAGACCACCACAAGCCAAACAAAATGCAAGTCAAGAAAGATACAGCGAAAGACCGCAATCATCACAATATGAAGAGACCACAGCTGCTACTTCCAATAGAGTAATACTTGGTGAAGCTAATGCACAAACAGCTGCAGTAATTCCGGTTTGGCTTTTTATCCTTAACTCAGTCAGAACAAGACGTCCTTGTATATGCTCTGTTGGATTCTCAAAGTGACACAACCTTTGTTCTAAGTGAAGTAGCTGAAGCCTTGGAAGCAAACAAAGCACAAGTCAAGCTCAAGCTCTCTACTATGACCTCAAGAACCACAGTAGTAAGCTCTCAAAGAGTAAATAACCTGCAAGTCAGAGGCTTTTACTCCGGTAAGAAGATCTCCTTGCCACCAGTCTATACACGTGAGTTTATTCCAGCCAACAGATCTCACATACCTACAAACGAAACTGCGAAAGCATAGGCCCATCTAGAACACAAGAAGAGCTTGCACCTCTGCAGGACTGTGAAGTAGTTCTGCTTATTGGGTATAACTGCTCACAAGCTCTACTTCCAAAGGAAGTAGTGTTAGGGGAAGATCATCAGCCTTATGCACAGCGTACGGACCTTGGATGGAGCATTGTTGGCCACGGGAATCCCAGTGTGGACTACGGTGATGCCATCGGAATCAGTCATCACATAGTAGTAAGACAAGTGACACCAGGTGTGGAGCCTTCTCTCAATCTCAAAACCAAAGTACACTATGTAAGCTGAACCAAAGTAAAAGAGATCACTCCCTCAGACATCATAAAAGTTCTTGAATCAGACTTCTCTGAAAGAGCTGGAGAAGATGATCCAGTGTCTCAAGAAGATCTCAAGTTCCTGGCAAAGTTGAGAGAAAACATCTCACAGAAACCGAATGGTCACTACGAAATGCCATTACCGTTCAAAGAGGAAAGACCCAAATTACCTAACAACAAGACATGCGCAATACATCGACTGCACTGTCTTGAAAGGAGACTAAATAAAGATCAACAGTATTACAATGACTAGGTAAGCTTCATGGATGATATTATTTTACGTGGTGAAGCGGAAAAGGTCCCAGAGGAAGAAATCGACGACAATCCGGCCTGATACATTCCACATCATGGAGTTTATCATCCACAAAAAACAGGAAAAATATGTGTAGTATTTGACTGTTCCGCCAAGTTTAAAGAAACATCCCTCAACGACTATCTGCTTACAGGTCCTGACTTGACAAATACATTGGTGGGTGTCCTCGGTTGCTTCAGAAGAGGCTCCGTTTCAGTCATGTGCGACATTGAAAGAATGTTCCACCAGTTTCACGTGAAAAGGGAAGATCAAGATTATTTAAGATTCCTTTGGTGGGAGAATGGCAACTTGGAAACCGCACCATCAATCTACAGAATGAAGGTCCACTTGTTTGGAGCAGCCTCGTCTCCTGGCTGTGCCAACTTCAGCCTGAAACATCTGGCAGGACAAGGACAAGGTCAGTTCAGTGAAGACTCAATTCATTCAAAAAAATTTCTATGTCGACGATGGTCTTGCAAGTGTCCAAACTGAGAAGGAAGCCATCCAGCTTGTCAAAGAATCAAGAGACCTTTGCTCCACTGGCAAGCTAAGACTCCACAAGTTTGTTTCCAACAGTGAGAAATTGATGGCATCCATCCCAGAAGAAGAACGTGCCAAAATTAAAGATCTAGACATGGCCTTGAGTTCACCGCACATGGAGAGAGCTCTAGGAGTAGAGTGGTGCATCACATCAGACTCATTCAAGTTCAGAGTTCAAGTAAAAGCCAATCCACTAACAAGAAGAGGTGTGCTCTCTACTGTAGCCTCTATGTATGATCCCCTGGGGTTCATGGCACCCTTTGTGCTTTTGGGAAAACAAATACTCCTGCAAATGTGCAGAGAGAAGATTGGCTGGGATGAGGAACTTCCTGAAAACCTAAGGCCCAAGTGGGAGTCCTGGCTGAGAGACCTACCCAATCTGGCTGAAATGCAAATCAAAAGATGTTTTTTGCCTCCAAGTTTCGGCGACGTGAAAGGATATGAACTTCACGGCTTTGCGGATGCAAGCGTCTCCGGCTACGGTGAATGTACTTACCTGCGAGCCATTAACATGTTCGATGAAGTTCATTGCTGTCTGGTAATGGGAAAGTCAAGAGTGTCACCAACCAAGGTCACAACTATTCCGAGACTTGAGCTCTCTGCGGCAGTTGTTGCAGTTCGAACTAGTGACATGCTCCAGAGAGAATTAGAAATCCAAGATCTGCGAGAGTTCTTTTGGACAGATTCCACAGTCGTTCTGGGCTACATAAACAATGACGCCAGAAGATTTCAAGTTTTCGTAGCCAACCGCATACAGAGAATCAAGTCAAGTACAAAGCCTGAACAATGGGCTTATGTTGCCTCTGAGGATAATCCGGCAGATCATGTTTCTCGGGATTTAACAGCAGAGCAATTTAAGACCTCAAACTGGTTCACAGGACCAAAGTTTCTTTGGTGTAAAGAACTACCTGAAAGAAAACCCAAGGTGGGAGAAATCAGAGAGGATGATCCTGAGCTTCGCAAGGTTCTTGTGTGTAATACTAAAGCCAAGGAAGACAGATCTTTTTTGGATCGCCTACAGAAATTCTCTGATTGGTCAAGAGCAGTAAAAGCAGTTGCCAGATTGAAACGACAAGTCAAAGAATACAAAGATGCGAAGCAAAGAACCAACGAAGCTACAAGCCTAGAAGAAAGGAAAGAAGCAGAACTCACTATCATCAGGCTAGTTCAAGAAGAAGCATTCTCAGATGAGATAAAGAGCTTGAAAGCGAAAAGGGTAGTTACCAAGACCAAGGACACTAAGCTGTATAAGTCGAGTCCATTCTTGGATGAAGAGGGTATTCTAAGAGTGGGAGGATGCCTAAGTCAAGCCACTTTACACCCACATGTGAAGCATCCGGCAATATTCCCAAAGAACTGCCACATATCAGTTTTACTTATCAAGCACTTTCACAAAAGAGTACAACATCAAGGACGTGGAATGAAAATAAACGAACTGCGGGCAAATGGATGGTGGATCCTGGGATGCAGCAGTGCAGTCTCATCACACATCTCCAAATGTGTCAAGTGCAGAAAGTACAGAAGAGGTACTGTAGAACAAAGGATGGGTAACATACCACAAGACAGAACGGAGACAACTCCAACCTTCACTTACACATAGACTGCTTTGGTCCAATCTATGTAAAAGAAGGGAGAAAAGAGCTAAAAAAATATGGTCTCTTACTTACCTGTCTATGTTCAAGGGCCATACACATAGAGATGATTGATGACATGACAACTGACGAATTTATCAATGCTTTAAGGGCATTCATTGCCATAAGAGGAAATGTGCGTCAACTAAGATGTGACCAAGGAACCAACTTTGTTAGTGCGAGTCGAGAGTTTGCAGAACTCATGAAAGAAATGGATCAAGAAAGAGTAAAGGCTCTAGGATGTTAATTTCTTATGAACCCTCCAGCGGCAAGTCACATGGGCGGTGTCTGGGAGAGACAAATAAGAACAGTAAGGAGTGTTCTAACTGCTATACTCGACCAGTCATCACGAAGGCTCGACAGCACCTCACTAAGGACGTTTCTGTATGAGGTCATGGCTATTGTTAACCGCAGACCACTCACAGCTGTACATTTGAATGATCCATCTGGACCTGAGCCTTTAACTCCAAACCACATCCTTACAATGAAGTCAACCATCATTCTGCCTCCACCTGGAAAATTTGTTGGAGAAGATCTCTATCTTCAAAAGAGGTGGCGCCGAGTGCAGTATTTGGCTAATGAGTTTTGGACCAGATGGAAGAAAGAATATCTATTAAACTTACAACCAAGACAAAAGTGGTACATGGACAAAAGAAACCTGAAGGTCAACGACATTGTCCTTCCACAAGATGATCTGGCACCACGCAATGAATGGAAGCTGGCAAAAGTCACAGAAGTTTATCCAGGGTCAGATAGTAGGGTGAGAAAACTAAGGTTGCTAGTTAGTAACAATACATTTGACAAAAAGGGGAAACCCACAACCAAAACAGTGTTTCTTGAAAGACCCATACAGAAAGTTGTTACTCTGCTTGAGGCAGACTAAGAAGTTTAATGTTTTTCCTGAAACTCCATGTTAAATGGTTAATACCAGAAAATGAGAAGTTGTGTTTAGAAGTTTACTTGCAACAACCATTTTGTGTTTAGAGAAATCCACATTAAGGTTTGTGTGATGTGGTGGGAGTGTAATTGTTGCAATTACATAATTATAATGCATAATTTGTTTTCAACCAATGTCATAATTTAGAATTATATAAATTGCATTTAGTATTATTTTGTGATTTTATTTGGTAAGAGCAAAGTGCTTTTATTTTAAAGTCTCTGCGAAAGGCCTCTTGGGACGCTCGTGAGTGAGAGAGTCGGCAAGCTAACAGCAAGCGAAGCACTGGTAATTTAATGCTCCAATAAAAGTTTTAAGGTTGTTATAGCAGATGTCAGGAAACCTCTATTCCCTTGTGTACAGCATGCAGCCAACGAGGTATGTTGTTTTGTGTCTGTATTTTACTTTGGTGAACGTCATTTTACATGCTGTGCATGTCATTGTATGTTCATATTAAGCTAATGTGGTCTTTATTTTCTCGTTATACTGTGTGATTAGTTTTCACGGTGGATTTGGAGAAGAAGCTTCAAATAAATCTGTAGCAAGAAAACCACTTGTGTCTGCCAGTGCTTCGAGGGAATTATAGTGATGGTTCCCAGAGATGTGAACAGGATTTATAAACAAAATAACTAAAACATATCAGCACAAAACTTCCCCCAGAGTCTTTCCCCCTAAAATGTTAGATATAAATATGTAGATTCATTTAGAAGAGATTTACAGATGCAGTCTAAAACAAATAGCATCTAAATGTGTATTTTGGAAGTTTTATTTCCATTAGAGTAAAAGAAGACATGGAAGCAAAATCGACCAACATCTCTAAATTGAGCACAACATGTAAAAGTGTCCTGCATTAAACATTAACTTAATAATTTATATTGTAGGCTCCTCATCTAATAACAGTGTTTATTCATTATTGATGCAGTGTTTTTCCTGTAAAATTAACAAAATTGCAGCCACAGCCTTTTTCAGTTTAGTGTGAAGATTTTTTATTGAGATTTTTCAAAAAAGATTTTTTTGTTGAGATTTTTCAAAAAAGATTATTTAAAGTGTTCCAATTAGGGATGCATACCAATTAGGCATTTTCGGTTTTCGGCCGAAATACTTTTACCACCGAAACAATAAGGCCGAAAATGTTGTGATGACCGCAACCTGCACGTGTGTCAGTACCCGTTCCACCTGCAAAGCGTCTCCTAAGCAAAGAGGTTGAGACGGACCACGGAGTGAAAACAATGAAAAGTACGCTCTTAAGGCCTTTTTACAGTTGTGCGTCGGCTCCACGCAGAGCTCTCGCCGTAGCCTTAAAAAGTGGCCTGATGTTTATACTTGTGCGCTGGTGTGTGCGTCGAGCCGCATGTGTGTGTGTGTGTGGGGAGTGTGTGGTAGAGAGAAGTGAGAGAGTGCCGGCGATTACCTTCGGAGCCTCATAGTGAGAGAAACAAAGTGTCTCCTCTGTGCTTTCTGACCACGGTGGGAAATCTGTAACAGGAAAAGTTAACCCTCTCCTTGATTTCATGTTGTTTATGGAGAAGGACAACCAGGAAATGAGTCGGGAGAAATGCAACGCTACCAAGCCACGGCCGAGCTACGTGCGTCGCCGCGACGTGTAGTTACATTTTTCGAGAGGTGCACGTCAGGCTACGGCGTAGGGTCCGGCGTAGACGCAGAGGGGTCTGCGTCTACGCCGGACCCTGCGCCGTCGATTTGACGCACAACTATAAAAAGGCCTTTAGAGTCTGTCAGCACACGTTTCAGTGAGATCTATTCGGATCCTCTGCACTTCATCGCGACTGTACTCGATCCGCGTTATAAAGACCATTACTTGGATGCGGAAATAACGCAGGGCGCACGAGGAATGATCCAGGCGGCGATGGATGCGGAGAACCCGCGTGGAGACGGAGACGGAGCGCGCACGGAGCAGCGGCCAGCGCAGGAGGAGATCAGAGCGCAGAAAAAAAGACTCGTCTCTCTGCACCAGATGAGGGGCATGCACCCTCGTTGTCTGATATGTTCAGTGAAATCCTGCAAGAAAGTGTCTCAAATAATAATAATAACAATAGGTAAGCTATTGTGTTCTTAGGCTACTGTATACTGTATGTGACTATCAGATTGTAGCCATATTTCTACTAGATATTTTTTTAATTAAACTTTAATATTTAGGGCCCGAGCGCCGACAGCGGCGAAGGCCCTATTGAAACTGAAGGAATTATTCTTTCTTTTTCCCGGCAAATGAATTGGCTTTTTGAGGGGCTAAACATATTCAAAAACTCACCAAATTTGGCGGTCGCATCAAGTCTGGTGAAAATTTACGTATTTTAAGGGTTTCGCGAATAGGTGCACAAAAATCGCTCAATAGCGCCCCCTAGAAAGATAAAAAAATGTAGCCCCTGCAGTGTGTTTAACGTAGAATCAAGAAACTTAGTACACATATGTAACATGTCAAGATGTACAAAAAACTTCATTAGAGCCATACCCTAAACCCAACAGGAAGTCCGCCATTTTGATTTCAAAGTTCAAAATTAGTGCGATTTTGGCCATTTCCACATGTCGTACTTTAACGAACTCCTCCTAGAGATTTCATCCGATCAACTTCAAACTCGGTCTGTGCCATCTTAAGATGTTAAAGATGAAAAGTTGTTAAAAGAAAAACTTTTCATCATAGGGCGTGGCCGTGGCGGGGCGGCCATTTTGTGCGTTTCGCCGCCGAAACAGGAAGTGGGTGTAACTCGAGTGTACGTTGTCCGATTACCTCGAAACTTTTCAGGATTCATAAGAGTCCGACCCTGAGGACAAATAAAGGCCGATATTTACTTAAAGTCATAGTGCCCCCTAGTGGCAACAGGAAGTAGGCCTAAAAGTCAAGGTGCTATACTTTAACAAACTCCTCCTAGAGATTTCATCCGATGGACTTCAAACTTGGTCTGTACCATCCCAACACCTTAACGATGAAAAGTTATTAAAAGAAAAACTTTTCGTCAGACGGTGTGGGCGTGGCGTGGCGGCCATTTTGAGTGTTTAGCGATGAACAAAGAAATTGTTGTAACTTGAGTGTACGTTGTCGTATCTGCCCGAAATTTCTCACGATTGACAAGGGTCCGGGCCTGAGGACACCTACAGGCCAAAATTGACTTTTGGTCATAGCGCCCCCGCTGGCAACAGGAAATGTGACTTATAGGACAAACATCATCCGATTTGCATGAAACTCAGAATGTGTGGTCTACATGTGATACTGAGCCGCTCCCTATGATATGACCACGCCCACTTACTCAGGCCACGCCCCCTTTCATAACATTTGGACCGTTTAAGGTAGAGTCTTGTGTGAGGTGTCATTGAACTCAGCAGAGACTTCCTTCTTCATTGGTGATGGTTTGGCCCGCCCCCTATGCTTAAGCCACGCCCCCTTTTATAACATTTGAACCGTTTAAGGTACACCCTTGTGTGAGGTATCATTGAACTCAGCAGAGACTTCCTTCTTCATTGGTGATGGTTTGGCCCGCCCCCTATGTTTAAGCCACGCCCCCTTTCATACATGCTGACCCATCTAAGGTAGAGTCTTGTGTGAGATATCATTGAACTCAGCAGAGAGTTCCTTTTTCATTGGCTATAATTTGGCCCGCCCCCTATATTTTGGCCACGCCCCTTTCCACAGCTAACGAACCGTATGATGTAGAGTTTTGTGTGAGGTATCGTTGAACTCGGCAGGGAGTTCCCTTTTCATTGTTGACGATTTGCGGTGTCTGAGTGCCGCGCAAATGTGCGGTCACAAGGAGCGGCGTCCGCCGGTAACCCCGACGCATGCAGAGGCGCGAGGGCCCGTCCATCGCTGCTCGCAGCTTTAATAATTTATACAATTGCAATGCCTTGATTTTAGTGAAGTTAGTACACAGTCATAGCCATAAATGCAATGGTACTAATAATTGGCTTAATTAGGGCCCGAGCGCCGACAGCGGCGAAGGCCCTATTGAAACTGAAGGAATTATTAGGGCCCGAGCGCCGACAGCGGCGAAGGCCCTATTGAAACTGAAGGAATTATTCTTTCTTTTTCCCGGCAAATTAATTGGCTTTTTGAGGGGCTAAACATATTCAAAAACTCACCAAATTTGGCGGTCGCATCAAGGCTGGTGAAAATTTACGTATTTTAAGGGTTTCGGGAATAGGCACACAAAAATGGCTCGCTAGCGCCCCCTACAAAGTTAAGAAAATTGAGCCCCTCCAGTGCGTTTAACGTAGACTCACGAAACTTGGTACACATATGTAACATGTCAAGACATACAAAAAACTTCATTAGAGCCATACCCTAAACCCAACAGGAAGTCCGCCATTTTGATTTCAAAGTTTGAAATTAGTGCGATTTTGGCCATTTCCACATGTCGTACTTTAACGAACTCCTCCTAGAGATTTCATCCGATCAACTTCAAACTCGGTCTGTGCCATCTTAAGATGTTAAAGATGAAAAGTTGTTAGAAAGAAAAACTTTTCGTCATAGGACGGGGCCGTGGCGGGGCGGCCATTTTGTGCGTTTCGCCGCCGAAACAGGAAGTGGGTGTAACTCGAGTGTACGTTGTCCGATTACCTCAAAACTTTTCAGGATTCATAAGAGTTTCTACCCTGAGGACGAATAACGGCCGATATTTACTTAAAGTCATAGCGCCCCCTAGTGGCAACAGGAAGTAGGCCTAAAAGTCAAGGTGCTATACTTTAACGAACTCCTCCTAGAGATTTCATCCGATGGACTTCAAACTTGGTCTGTACCATCCTAACACCTTGACGATGAAAAGTTATTAAAAGAAAAACTTTTCGTCAGACGGTGTGGGCGTGGCGTGGCGGCCATTTTGAGTGTTTAGCGATGAACAAAGAAATTGTTGTAACTTGAGTGTACGTTGTCGTATCTGCCCGAAATTTCTCACGATTGACAAGGGTCCAGGCCTGAGGACACCTACAGGCCAAAATTGACTTTTGGTCATAGCGCCCCCCGCTGACAACAGGAAATCTGCCTTATATGACAAACATCATCCGATTTGCATGAAACTCAGAATGTGTGGTCTACGTGTGATACTGAGCCGCCTCCTACAGTACGACCACGCCCACTTACTCAGGCCACGCCCCCTTTGATAACATTTGAATCGTTTAAGGTAGAGTCTTGTGTGAGGTGTCATTGAACTCAGCAGAGACTTCATTTTTAATTGGTGATGGTTTGACCCGCCCCCTATGCATAAGCCACGCCCCCTTTCATAACATTTGAACCGTTTAAGGTATACCCTTGTGAGAGGTATCATTGAACTCAGCAGAGACTTCCTTCTTCATTGGTGATGGTTTGGCCCGCCCCCTATGTTCAAGCCACGCCCCCTTTCATACATGCTGACCCATTTAAGGTAAAGTCTTGTGTGAGGTATCATTCATCTCAGCAGAGGCTTCATTTTTAATTGGTGATGGTTTGACCCGCCCCCTATGCTTTAGCCATGCCCCCTTTCACAGCTAATGAACCGTATGACGTAGAGTCTTGTGTGAGGTATCGTTGAACTCGGCGTGGAGTTCCCTTTTCGTTGGTGACGGTTTGCGGCTTCTGACTGCCGTGGAAATCGGTCGCAAGGAGCGGCGTCTGCCGGTAACCCCGTCGCGCGCAGAGGCGCGAGGGCCCGTCCATCGCTGCTCGCAGCTTTAATTAGGGCCCGAGCGCCGACAGCGGCGAAGGCCCTATTGAAACTGAAGGAATTATTAGGGCCCGAGCGCCGACAGCGGCGAAGGCCCTATTGAAACTGAAGGAATTATTCTTTCTTTCTATTATTAGGGCCCGAGCGCCGACAGCGGCGAAGGCCCTATTGAAACTGAAGGAATTATTCTTTCTTTTTCCCGTCAAATGAATTGGCTTTTTGAGGGCCTTAACATATTCAAAAACTCACCAAATTTGGCGGTCGCATCAAGTCTGGTGAAAATTTACGTATTTTAAGGGTTTCGGGAATAGGCGCACAAAAATGGCTCGCTAGCGCCCCCCTAGAAAGTTAAGAAAATTGAGCCCCTGCAGTGCGTTTAACGTAGACTCACGAAACTTGGGAAACATATGTATCATGTCAAGATGTACAAAAAACTCAATGAGAGCCATACCCTAAACCCAACAGGAAGTCCGCCATTTTGATTTCAAAGTTCGAAATTAGTGCGATTTTGGCCATTTCCACATGTTGTACTTTAACGAACTCCTCCTAGAGATTTCATCCGATCAACTTCAAACTCGGTCTGTGCCATCTTAAGATGTTAAAGATGAAAAGTTGTTAAAAGAAAAACTTTTCGTCATAGGGCGTGGCCGTGGCGGGGCGGCCATTTTGTGCGCTTTCGCCGCCGAAACAGGAAGTGGGTGTAACTCGAGTGTACGTTGTCCGATTACCTCGAAACTTTTCAGGATTCATGAGAGTCCAACCCTGAGGACAAATAACGGCCGATATTTACTTAAAGTCATAGCGCCCCCTAGTGGCAACAGGAAGTAGGCCTAAAAGTCAAGGTGCTATACTTTAACGAACTCCTCCTAGAGATTTCATCCGATGGACTTCAAACTTGGTCTGTACCATCCCAACACCTTAACGATGAAAAGTTATTAAAAGAAAAACTTTTCGTCAGACGGTGTGGGCGTGGCGTGGCGGCCATTTTGAGTGTTTAGCGATGAACAAAGAAGTTGTTGTAACTTCAGTGTACGTTGTCGTATCTGCCCGAAATTTCTCACGATGGACAAGGGTCCAGGCCTGAGGACACCTACAGGCCAAAATTGACTTTTGGTCATAGCGCCCCCTGGCAACAGGAAATCTGCCTTATATGACAAACATCATCCGATTTGCACGAAACTCAGAATGTGTGGTCTACATGTGATACTGAGCCGCCCCCTATAATATGGCCACGCCCACTTACTCAGGCCACGCCCCCTTTTCATAACATTTGAACGGTTTAAGGTAGAGTCTCGTGTGAGGTGTCATTGAACTCAGCAGAGAGTTCCTTTTTTATTGGTGATGGTTTGGCCCGCCCCCTATGTTTAGGCCACGCCCCCTTTTATAACTAATGACCTGTTTAATGTAGACCCTTGTGTCAGGTATCATTGAACTCAGCAGAGACTTCCTTTTTAATTGGTGATGGTTTGACCCGCCCCCTATGTTTAAGCCACGCCCCCTTTCATACATGCTGACCCATTTAAGGTAGAGTCTTGTGTGAGGTATCATTCATCTCAGAAGAGGCTTCATTTTTAATTGGTGATGGTTTGACTCGCCCCCTATGCTTTAGCCACGCCCCCTTTCACAGCTAATGAACCGTTTGACGTAGAGTCTTGTGTGAGGTATCGTTGAACTCGGCGGGGAGTTCCCTTTTCATTGGTGACGGTTCGCAGCGTCTGACTGCCGCGCAAATGCGCGGTCGCAAGGAGCCACGTCCGCCGGTAACCCCGACGCGCGCATAGGCGCGAGGGCCCGTCCATCACTGCTCGCAGCTTTAATTTCTTTTGGTGTTTCGGTTTTCGGTCTTGGTTTCCTTTTTTTTCGGTTTTTGGTTTCGGCCAAGAATTTTCATTTCATTACAATATCACCAAACATAATTAAAATGATTTATTGCCATTTGCAATAAACAAAACTATGTTCCTCTCCTTGCAGTCACCTATTTCTACATACATACTTGTCACTAGTAGCATAGAAAACATTGTAGCAGAGTTCCTTTGCTGTTTGTGATTAACTGTAGGAATTCTAAAAAGTCTCTGTGTGAACTGATTATTTTGAGTATTTATTAAATTTATTAAACAATTGCTATAGGGGAAAATGTAAATTGGTATGGTAGTCAGAGTTGTGTTAATATATTTAATGTTTTGTTTAAATTTCAAATAAATAATTATTCATTAACTATTAGGCCCTTTTTTCCTTCAGCCCCTGCTGCCTAAAATGTCTGTGCACGTCCCTGGTCAATAGATAACCTTTGTTTTTTTGGCTGGTGAGTGAAGTAAATCTACCAGCCACATGCATATTTTGCCAGCATTTGGCTGGTAGACGTTGCTAATGTTGAACCCTGTTTACAATCTATCCATGGAGCAGTACATCCCAGACTCTTTAGCTGCAGGTCTCCTCCATCCTTCCTCCTCTCTGAGGGAGGGGATTTGTTTTCTTCACTGAGAAGACGGACAAATCTTTGTGCCCTTGCATACAGATTTGTGTTGGTCTACCTGGATGACATCTTGATTCTTTTCTAGAGACATTGATGAACATTTGCAACATGTGAGACTTGTTTTTGACTGCTAGAGAACAGTATGGATAACCCCTGCCTGGCCTTGATAAGTCAGGCGCCGGACTATGGCTGCCCACTGCTCCTAATAATTAGTTACAATGGGTTAAATGCAGAGCATACATTCCTTGTTTGTGTAAATGTTCTTGTGTAAATGGCATATCATACCCCAGGGAAGTTTTGAGCATCAACAACTTCATTTCCTGTATTCAAATACACTTTAATGCACCATTTCACGGTGGAAATACCTTTATTTAGCCTATATGAAGAAGAAAAACACAGATGACAATTCAAAATATATCAAAAATGTAATGGAAAGTATGTTGTTGTATATGGAAATCCTGGAGCTTTCTTAGTGGGTATACTGGGTATACTGCGTATACCTGCGTATCACGTACACCACTGAATGGCATGTCAGTTCCTTTTAGGGAAATGATAGGGAACTATGATGCCCATGAAATAAAGTCTCGCCAGCCACATGAATCCAGATATCAAACAGCAATATCTACCAGCTCTCAAAGCTCGCAGGTTGTAACCTGCTGCAGGAAGTGCCAGAGCATTCCACTTGTCGAAGGTTGAAATGGATACATTACTACCCATGGGAACAACAAGTTGGGACTACTCCATCCCAATGCTAATAACGAGAAGGTATTCACAGCTGTTATGCAGCCACTTCTTTTTTATTTCTTTCTGACTTTTATTTCACGCTTTACAAAACCCTGCAGAGAACCTTCTGTCTGATCAATAAGTGAACTGTATCCAACTGTGCACTTTTTATTTCTGGAATGGGATTGTGTCATCAGCGTAGATACATTAATACTTTTTAAAAAACTACAGCCTGATCTCTGAGGGAGTTGTCTCTCTTTGATGAAACCCAACTAACTAACTAACTAACTAACTAACTAACTAACTAACTAATGTTATTCTCAAAAACTCAATCAAACAGGGTACGCCAGACACTTTGACCATATGTTTGGATTCACATTTAGTACAAGCATTTTGTGAGAAAGAAGGGGTGAATCTCTCATGTTAAGTGGAGCCACTACAGGTGAATAGCAAAAATATTTTAACTAATAGATATTTCCATTAAACTTCCACAGTTTTTTTTTATTTTTCAATACTTTCCACCACTTTCAGGACTTTTTTTTATAAGTTATAAGGGAGACTTTATAAGACTCGATCAGTTAAAGAGTTTCTGTTGCAAATTGCATGGGGTCATGTTGCATAACGCCTGTACTAATATCACAATAGCACGTTTGAGCTTAATAATGAATTCTAATTAATTAATAATAAAAAAAAAGAACTCCGCCTTCGTCATCAGCTAGCACCTGACTGGCCAGTTCTGTGGCAGAGCGTGACGTCGGTGCTGCCAGCGTGGAACGCACGTCTCGCGCTCATCCCGGAAGTAAGCTGTCCGGTTTCGGTCTGCAGAGTACAGAAACAAGTCAGAGCAGTAAATACGAATCCAATTCAACAGTTCTGCACGCTTTCCCGAAGCTGGAAGGGACGCCGACACGGTTCATTACAACAGATTCAGCAGACCCGGCCAGGCTGCCCGCTGTGGGCGCTGCACTCAAGGTAAGCTCCGTGAAGCTGTGTCTGTATCTAGCTAGCCCTGTGTCCGTCACACACTGCTGTTCCCTGGGGCTGTGTGAGGCTGTGTCTGTATCTAGCTAGCCCTGTGTCCCCGCCTGTGTGTCCGCTACACACTGCTGTCCCCTGGGACTGTGTGAAGCTCGGTGAAGCTGTGTCTGACAGTATTTAGCTAGCCCTGGGTGTCCGCTTGTGTGTCCGCCACACCGCTGTTCCCTGGGGCTGTGTGACCTGTTGGCTGGGAGGAAGCTCCAATAAACGTGTATTCCCAGCGTCACAGCGCTGCTGCTTTCGCTTTATCACTAATGTGTCCGATGATAGTCAGCTGCAGGCAGCCTGATGCTTGTTAACAGTCCCACAGGATCCTCCTCTGACCCTCCTGTCAGCCAGGCCAGGCCAGGCCACGTACACCACGTAACGTTAGATATTAGAGGTGTGCAGCACGAGACACACAGACCCACAGTTTATAAGACGATCTGGGGCTGCACGATATGAGAAAAATATCTAATTGCGATTATTTTGACTGATATTGCGATTGTGGTATGATTCACGATATTGGAGGGAATGAGCATTTTTGTATCATCATTACTCTCATTTTAATTGAAAATAAAAGAATTAAGATTTATTATAGTGTGATTTTTGCGAGGATCTGTACCAAACAAAGATTTTTTTCTTTAGTCCGTAGGATAAGATTTGTAGGCCGGGATGTCTCTGCAGCACCAAAATACTTAAAGTGCTCATGTTATGCTTTCTGGCTTTTCCCCTTTCCTTTTATTGTGGTCTTTTTTGTGCATGTTATAGGTTTACAAAGTGAAAAAGCCCAAAGTCCACCCCAACAGATAACACAGTTCACAAACTGCTCCAAACAGCTCTATTGTAGTCCAGCCTTTACTTCCGTGACAAACATGCGTGTTCACAGAAGGCTTGTATCATGTGGACGCTCCGACAGTTTAGTTGTCATTACTTAGAATTCCTCATGGGGAAGTGAGAACTATGCACTATAGCTTTAAAGAAAATATCAGCAGAGAGCTGGTGGAATACAATTTAAGAAATAGTTGGTACTGTAATAAAATGAGACATTTGAATTTAAGTTGTACCTTGCCTTATGAAGACTTGCCTTGTGTCGTTGGTCTGTGTGCAGCAGTTGTCCAAAGTAAACACGCAGTGAATATGCAAATTAGGTGTCCACACCCAGTTGAATGCTCTGCTGTATTCTTCCCTGCCATGTCTGAAACTGTGACCTATCACGTATAAAGACTTGAACGGAAGAGTTGTGGTTTGTAATCATGAAATAATGTTAGTTATTACAAACCAAAAGATGCACAAGGCTAATCTACTTTCTAAAAAGCCAAATTAGATTGAAAAAAGTGTGACTTAGTCCAAGGCCCTGTTCTGACCTGTTATTTGAATCCGTCCTGAGTGATCACAAGTGGACAGCTCTGAGTATGTGTGTTTACACCTGGCAGTTAGAGCTGATTTGAAATAAGCTCCCTCCAATTAAACTCCATCTTTGTTTGAGCAATCTGATACCAATCTAATACCAATAATAAAATCCCCAAATTGATCTTTTAATACCGCTCTTTTCACCATGGATGTGTAAACTTTACACTCTACTCACTGACTGTAGTCTACAGTTGGAATATATCGTGTTGTCGACTGCTGTAGTTTGTCAATGACTGTCATGTTAGTCCTGGTCAGTAAAAAGTACTTTTTTAAGTGCTCATATTATGCTAATTTTCAGGTTCATAATTGTATTTAGAGGTTGTACCAGAATAGGTTTACGTGGTTTACACTATATATTTGTTGTACTGCACATTTCTGCAGCTCCTGTTTTTACCCTGTGTTGAGCTCTCTGTTTTAGCTACAGAGTAAGGACTACTAGCCAGTCAGGAGCAGAGTATGAGGGCGTGCCACGCTAGCAGCTAGGCGAGCATTATAACGTGTGTTACAAAGTGACCACGTTTGTCTCTGAAGTAAAGGCTGGACTACAATAGAGCTGTTTGGAGCAGTTTGTGAACAGTGTTTTCTGTTGGAGATGGTAAGTCCCTTTGGGCTGGACTTTGGGCTTTTTCACTTTGTAAACCTATAACGTTTTTTGGGGGTCAGTTCTTAATATAAACATGAACCTGGTGCATTATACAAATATCTGAGTGTTGCTTTTTGCTTGTACAATTTACAGCAGACGTTCTTTGAGAATCTCTTTTATATCCAAGATTAACTGGTATTGTAGCTGAAATTTTCCTAACCTAATGGACATGGAATCGGAAATGTAAACGAATCAGTACATTGACAATCGGAACCGAATCGATTCTGGAAATCTTTTGCGAGTGGAAGCTGCCAAGTGAGAAATCCTTGCTTCCATAGGGTCAGTGTCAAGGGACGTAAGTTACTTATGACGTACTGCACAGCTGTATCTGTCTGTGAAGGTGCAGCATTTATCCAGTAAAACTTTTCTCACAAAAGTAAAAAGTGCCATATATGTAGTAGTAGAATTGCCCTTTCTGTGAATTAAATCCTGAAACTTGCTGCCATTTGTTTTGGTCTTGTAAATTTACACTACGTACTTACATTTTACTTCTCGCCAAATTCCATTCGCAAATGTAAATTTACAAACAAAAAAAAACCTAAATTCTTTGTTTTTATGAAGGGAATGGAACCAAAATGTCCAAAAATAACATGGATGTGTGTTCTTTGCAGGTAAAATTAATGATTACTTTCATTGAATTTTGGGTGTTTATTCAAGTTTTATAACATCTGAAAAACACATTTAAAGGTGCTGTAGGTAGGATTGTGAAGATCCAGGACTTAGCCAAAAAATTTGAACATCGACAACTTCTCAGTCCCTCCCCCCTTTCTGCTAAAGCCCAAAACAGTCTTTTAAGCCCTTCCCTCCCTTAATTCATAATTTCTGCCTTCTTAACTCAAAAAGTAGGTGTAATGTCATATAAATTAGGTTTATTGACCATGATTTTAACACAAAACGTTGAAAAAAGTGACAAGAATGTTTTAAAAAGTGTCAAAAGCATAAAAAGAGAGCCAGAAATGCTGAAAAAAAACACAAAAAAATAAATTTTTACTTTTGACCTGCATGGATAACAAGTTCATGGTCAAAGGGAAGACAACACAAGGGTTAAATATCTATTCAGTGACGGTGCATGGTCACCGTAGCACAGGTAGGCTATAGTTCAGTGAAGTCCATTTCATTTCAAGAAAGTTTCATTCTGCTTTCCAGTTAAACACTAATCAAACAATACCACTGACATGCCACTCTGACACTGTAAAAAACTATTTGCTTTACCAGTTACCACACACCTGAACCAATGGCTGTTGATCACCTATAAGCATTTCCTGTGGCAATGCTCCATCCAGTGGTCAAACACAAAACTGCGTAAGCATTCATGTCACCAGCATGCTATATAAACCAAGGAAAAGTAACTTTACGTTACGTTATGCCTCCAACAAAAACAGCTTGTGTGTGTGTGTGTGTGTGTGTATGTATGTATGTATGTATATGTATATATATATATATATATATATATATATATATATATATATGTATATATATATTTATTTATTTATTTATTAATGTTTTAGGTGAACTTATTGTCACACACGCATCTATTTATTTCTACTTAATTTATGTATTTTGGTAGATTTGTTCTGTTTTTCTTGTCTTTTTCTGTGTGCCACTGCTTTTCGTTTAATTTTCTCCATGCTTCATCTGTATGTGCATGACTCTGATGTATGTTGAGTTATAAAGATAAGAAAAAAAAAAGAGGCGCGGCATTTATGTTACGCCACTTGATAAAAGACTTCCACATAGGATACACTCTTGGACACGTTACCTTCCCAACAGGGAAGGTTATTAAGGTCCTCACTCTCCCCACTTGAACTGTTTGGGGACTGGAAGACTTGGACGTTACCCCCTTGCAAGCCTACATTGGGTCGCTCATAGGGGTGGTACGGTTCACAAAACCCACGGTTCGGTTCGTATCACGGTTTTAGGGTCACGGTTTTCGGTTCAGTACGGTTCTTATTTTTTCTTTATCACTCCAGAATATACTTCAGCATATAGCTAAAATTAGCATATTGAATGCATGTTGCACAAAACGTGCAAACAGTGGCAGTTCTATATTGTTTTATTTCATCATAGGTAACATGAAATCCAAAATGTTCCCCACACACCAGACTATAAACGACGCTGGCGCATCCTCCAGCTCCGGGCAGCCTCTCTCCCACCTGACATTTCTGCAGGTGACGTGACGTGACCAGCAGCGGCACCCCACTCCACTTGAGGAGCGGTCGGCTCGGTGTCTCTCCAAATCTGACGAAAATCTTTTAAACTGACCTTTGTCGATCTGAAATGAAGACAGATTCAGCAACTGCACGGCCTATTTCTCGCTTAAAATGTTTTCAGAAACACGTTTCGGTGAACTATTTTAGTACAATATGAGATCGTACTCTGAACGAGCCGCCATGACAGTGACAGAAATTTGGGACCAGCCAGACCCATGTGACGCGATCGTCCAATCAGCTGCCATGGGTTGCGTTCGTCACGCCCATCCCGCTCGTCATTTCCAGTAAGTGTTTTAACATAGGTGTCTAAAGTGGGCACTACGGCAGTAAGAGGTTAGTGACCATTAACAGTGTACTGACGAACCGTGCGGTACACACACGCTCCGAACCGAGACTAGCGAACCGAGCGGTTCGGGTGTTTTTTCATGAACCGTACCACCCCTAGTCGCTCACTTTGGTAGTGTCCAAGTCAAAAGGAGAAGCAACAGCAAGCCATTTTTTCTCCTCTGTCATATGCTTTGTGACAAACCTTCCGTGATATAGGATGTATGGAAGAGATGGGCCCGGCAATTACCCTTTCTTTACAATCCAGGTCCTCACATGACTGGATGAATGTCTGATTGCATGTCTAGATTAGATTAGATTCAACTTTATTGTCATTGTGCGGAATACAAGTACAAAGACAACGAAATGCAGTTTGCATCCAACCAGAAGTGCAAAAAAGCAGAAAAGTGCAAAGTATAGACAGGTGGTGTATAGGCAGGACAAGAAATATATAGAGATTTATAGAAATTATAAGAGCAGAATCTATATGCCTATGCAATATGAACAATGTATGAACAACACAACAGATATGTGCAATGTAGTAGCAGTGACATAATAGTAGTAAGAATAATATACAGTGTATTAGCAGAATATATAATAAGAAAAACAGTAAATACGGATATTCTGTATGAACCATATAGACAAATATGTACAGTATAGTACAGCTATGTACAGTGTGGTAACATACAGTGCCCTCCACAATTATTGGCACCCCTGTTTAAGATGGGGTCATGGACTTCTAAAAATTCTCCTTTTTTTTTAAACAACATAGAACTCAAATGCAAAAGAGAAAAATCCAACCTTTTATTTAAGTACATTACTTTGGTGTTAAAAAAAAACAATTACATTTAGAAAAAGAAAACTTGAAATCATGTGTCCCACAATTATTGGCACCCCTAACAATTCCGCTGAAAAATTTAATAGATTTTTTTTAAATATATTTTTCTGTAGTTGCTAAAGTTGGTCAGGGTATCTATGAACTTTTAAATAGTAATTCATGACTTCCTGTTTCCCTGGGGTATAAATATGACGTGACACAGAGTCCTAATTCTCTTACCCATTTGTCAACATGGCAAAGACAAGAGAACACACAATTCAAGTAAGGCAGATGTGTGTCGACCTTCATAAGTCAGGCAATGGCTACAAGAAAATAGCCACTCGCCTTAACTTGCCCGTATCTACAGTCAGAGGAATCATTAAGAAGTTTAAAACAACTGGAACAGTGACAAACAAGGCTGGAAGAGGTCCCAAGTTTATCTTGCCACAACGCACAGTGAGGAGGATGGTAAGAGAAGTAAAAAAAAGTCGGCGGTAGCTTTACATAAATATTTTTTCCTTCTACTATGGGCCAACAGTTAACGTGGAAACGATTAGAGATACATTTAAATGCCCTCTGTAAATGGTGCCCTGCTGGTAGGTTTTACAACTTTACCTACTTTCACTTAACTACGTTGCAGTAAAATCAATCCGATGTCCGTAATCTGCGTAACGACAGTACAGTGGGATGTTTGCCTTCTACAGAGCGACAGTAATAACCTAACATACCATCATTACTGAGTTTAAACTACATTCACGGTTATGTTTGCACTGAATAACGCATTAAATAAACAGAAACATAACTCTTGCAGCGCACATGAACAGATGCTTAATATTAGCTCACACATAAAATAGCACCCTCGTGAATTAGCCTGTTGCTAACGTACATTCATAAATCCTGCATAACATCGTCTCGTACCTACAGGACCTCAGACTTATTGATGCACGCACACAGACAGTAGTGTCAGCAAACTTAGTCCAATGAGGGGAGAAAGGAAAGTGTGATAGCGCTCCACTTTTAACGCTTTTTTCTCTCTCGCTCGAGACCGCTGCCGCCAGCGTTACTAGAAGGTAGAGCGAGCTACAGCTGACAGGGAGAGAGAGAGAATGTATCACGACAGCCAATCTTGTCTTTGTGTCTTTGCTAGTTTAAGACCGACGCACTTGTCAATTTCCCGTCCAGCGCCCGCGACTAGGATTAGTGTGTTTGACCGGGGGGGACACACGCGTGATGTCGGGCAGCCATCACGATGGACGATGATATCGTCCTTCGGCACAACCCTATCTGGCGTAAAACAAAAGATGAGTATGCCGAAAAGCACCTTCACCACCGTGAAGTATGGTGGAGGATCTGTGATGCCTTGGGGCTGTTTCTCTTCCAAAGGCCCTGGGAACCTTGTTAGGGTGCATGGCATCATGAATGCTTTGAACTACCAAGACATTTTAAATAAAAACCTGATGGCCTCTGCCAGAAAGCTGAAGATGGGTCGTCACTGGGTCTTTCAGCAGGATAATGATCCTAAACATGTGGCAAAATCTACACAAAAATGGTTCAGCAGTCACCAACTCAAGGTCCTCCCATGGCCATCTCAGTCCCCAGACCTCAACCCAATCGAAAACCTGTGGGGTGAGCTAGAGAGGACCCAGGACTCTGGATGATCTAGAAAGATTGTGCAAAGAAGAATGGTCAAAGATCCCTCTCTCTGTGTTCTCCAATCTTGTGAAATGTTATAGAAGGAGATTAAGTGCTGTCTTGTTGGCAAAAGGGGGTTGTACAAAGTATTAAAGAGCAATGTGCAGGTTGGACACCCCTATACAGCATAGTGTATATTAATGATAAATAACTATATTTTCAAAACTGGAGGAATATATAACCGCCATAAACGATATTTTGAGATAAAATTGTAATAAAATAACTTCCGCATCTATCTATCACTGACCGGAAGTGACGTAACGCGAGGGAGTCTGGTCAAGTTCATGCTCAAATTACAATGGACGTGGATGAAGAAACCGAGCTCTCCAACGTTGGCGAGCATGCCTATGATGGCCCACAGGCCTAATTATGAGCCTCCTAGAAGAGATAGGGGTCAGGGGGAGATTAGGGGGGAGATCAGGGGGAGGAACAATGGTAAAGGAGAGAAGTAGAGTTGCGAACCAGTGGCGAATAGGGCAAGTGACTTGGTGAGTTACTGTGTAGTACGGTGGCTAACTCTGGTTCATCTAGGCTAGTACCTTGGTGTTATACAATAAATCTGCTTTAGCAAACATACTTTCGACCTCGTTTTAGATTAAACATACATGTAGATTGTCTTAATTTAAGCCAGCAACGTTTTGTCTTGTGATATTCTACAACCTAAGATTTTAATGCTGAGACAGGGACGGTGGAGTCCATCTAAGCCATGGATGTATTAAGAGAAGCAGGTTAGCACTAGCACATAATCGTTTTGTTGGCTAGGTGCTTGTGCGGCCGTTGTGAGGCTATGGCGTCAGTGGTGGACAGCATGTGTTGTCGAGAGGTGGAGGCCTACTGGGCACTAGTTGAGGGTTTAGTCCCGACCACGGACATTACCTGCCTGACGCTCCATCCCGGCTTTGATGCTTGCTGCCTCAACCCGTTCTCGCTGCAGGTAGCATACCTCAACTTCAGGCAGGAGTATGGTCCTCTCCAAGCCAACAGACCACAGTATGTTTAGATGAGAGTAATTTATAACACTATTATATTATTATACACTTCTATTATAGTCGGCAGTTTTCTACACAAATAAACTGTATCAAAATAATTAATGTACATACTGTAACTACTTATATATAGCCATATTCTACCGCTCTTCATACTATTCCTCCTGCACATACAGTACATTTATTCTTACGTTACCGTTTCTGCACTACAATGGTACTGTTACCACACTGCACATATCTGTCTATATGGTTCATACTGAATATCCATATTTTTTCCGTTTTTCTTATAATATATTCTGTTAATACCCTGCATATATATCTATATTCTTACTATGTTACTCCTACTACATTGCACATATCTGTACATGTCGTTCATTACTTACTTACTTATACATATTTGATTTTGTTTCACTTCTGGTTGGACGCAAACTGCATTTTGTTGTCTTTGTACTTGTACTCTGCACAATGACAAAGTATAATCTAATCTAATCTAATGTGCATTATTGATGCTGAGGGTTTAGCAGATTTTTAAACTGATGTGCATACATACCTTTATGGAATAGAATAACTGAAAATGTTACATCAAATAAGTCTATCACTCTTGATCATATTGACTATGTTAACAGGATTATCAATATCAACATTGCACCCCTATCATTCTCTAGGCAATTCCGATACACAGCCTACAGGCAGGTGGTCCGATAGACATATGGGTTTCTGGGCAGGGAGATCAGGAAGGCAATACCAGCTTGTGTTGTGGCCGCAATCAGGAGGCAGTTTCCAGAGGAAGGGAGGAAATCAATGAATATATTTTGTTTTCACAAAATGAACACAATCACAAAGTGTCTTGTTGTATAAAATGTATTCAGAATTTCATTGATAGTAACTAGGAGTGTTGGGCAAGTTACTTCCAAAATGTAGTTTATTATAGATTACTAGTTATTGTCATTTCAGAGTAATTAGTTATATTACAGTCTCTGAATTGTAATGCTTTACACTACTTTTGCATTAATTTAGTTTGACTTGGCAGGTAGCTTGTGAATTTCACCACCAGATCAATAAAGTCTCATCTTTATCAACTTGAATACATCATAACAAGAGTTCTCTCAAGACACTTTACAAATAGAGTAGGTATAATTTACACTATAATTTGGAGAGGTTACACTATAATTTACAGGGACCCAACAATTCTAGCAATCCCCCCAACCTAATACAGTCCAGTATGAAATGTCTTCTTCCTACCATTAGAAGTAATTTGTAAATGTGTCATATACAGCTAATGATAGATGCAAGTTACACTACCTGATGAGCGTTGCAGACATCTGATGTTGCACTGTGACCCACTACGAAGCAATAATGGCCCAGGATCCTGTAGAGAGAAGACCTCTGTCAGGTGCATCTATCCCTTCATTACTGGCTGCATGCTCTGCCAAAATCTGAAAAACACGGAGGTTCAAAATCACTCACAAAAATAGGATACAAGCTTAGTTACCAACTGGATCAGTAATAATAAAAAAGAGAAATAAAACCAAAGCAGCTCTGACGTGTCAAAACCTCTAGTGGCAAAATCTAGGAGATTTCAGGATATTGATTAATATATCAATTTGGACTTTGTAAATTACCAGAGAGTAGCCTACTGGGATACAAAATCGTGCGGGAGAATGGTCTGAATTGAAATGCAGGGGAAACTGGAGTTTTGTGCTAGCTAGCTGCCTGCCAAAAGCAGCTAGCTAGTTTAATAAAATGCGGGGGAAACGGGGGTGTTTGCATGGGTGTTTGGGCTAGCTAGCTGCCTGTCAACAGCTCATAGCTAGCTTAATAAAATACGGGGGAAACGGGGGTGTTTGGGCTAGCTAGCTGCCTGTCAACAGCTCATAGCTAGCTTAATAAAATACGGGGGAAACGGGGGTGTTTGGGCTAGCTAGCTGCCTGTCAACAGCTCATAGCTAGCTTAATAAAATACGGGGGAAACGGGGGTGTTTGGGCTAGCAGGCTGCCAACAGCTCATAGCTAGCTTAATGCAAACTGCATTGATTTCAAGGCAGACAATAACAAAAACCTGTTCTAAAGTCTCTCCCTCTCTCTGTATACCGAAGCCCTAATGCTAGGAATTTGCAGTCAGCGCATTTTTAATCCAGATGAGGGAATGATTTCAGACGCAATTTTAGCTACTCCTGTCATCAAATCATCAGCTACCAAATGTTTGCTAGCTAATACAATAGCCAAGCTAACATGTACGTTACTAGTTAGATGGTGGATTGCGCAATACATACACACTCAAATCACTTCTTTATTCTGAAATTATTAGACTAAAACATTACGAAATCAGCCAAATTAAGAGTTACAAGAATTAAAAGTAAGACTTGCTCTGCTAGGAGCTCTATTTCGGTGCATGGAATTTCTGCAAGTGCTATCGTCCTCCAGTCCTGCCCGCGTCAGATTCAGGTGAAAGCCTTGATGGTGGAGGACTTGATTCCATCGAATGCACCGAGGGAACAGCATCGGTAATCAGCCTAACATGGTCCTTACTCCAAAATCCCATCTGAGACTCCAACAAATCTCCATGTCTATAACTCTCCGGAGTGAAATGAGCGCCACAAACGACCGAGTGTGTGGTGACCATAGGTGGTGACAGACGCGGCAGTGAAGTCTGCTCTCTTCACCTGCACAAAACGCACCCAAAAACAGAAAACCTTGCTTTTCCTACAAGGAAAATTATGCACAGGATTTCCTGACAGGCTGGACTTTGTGCAACCAGCACAAACACACTAATTTAGCATTTTGACTTACATAAACTTTCTCTATAGCTCGCTCTCTCACCACTGTAGTGTGAGAAGAAACCTATTGTTTACCTCTGCCTACGTCATATGACGCGTTGCTAGCGGGAAAGGCTATTTCAGACCCTAGCTTAAAAATGGGCACCCTTTCATCAAAATTTCTGCTTTAGGGTTTGTGTAACATAGCAATTTCTACTTATGTGTTTTTAAAAGACCTCTCCAGACAACATTAAGTATTAATTCAGTTATGAATTCAACCTGCACATTGCTCTTTAACATCAGGGGTGCCAATAATTGTGGGACACATGATTTCAAGTTTTCTTTTCTAAATGTGTGATTGTTTTTTTTCACCAAAGTAATGTACTTAAATAAAATGTTGGATTTTTCTCTTTTTTTGCATTTGGGTTCTATGTTGTTTAAAAAAAAAGGAGAATTTTTAGAAGTCCATGACCCCATCTTAAACAGGGTTCCAATAATTGTGGAGGGCACTGTAAGAGTAGTAAGAAAAAGTGTGCAGGGTGAATAGTATGAAGAGCTGTAGAATCTGGATATGAATAGATGTAAATACAGTATGTACATTTTGTAAATAAATAAATAGAACACTATTGGTGGGATAGGGTAGTGTGTGTGTGTGTGTGTTTGTGTGTGTGTGGGGGGGGGGCTTAGTAGGTTAATTGTCACCGGGTTGCAGACAGTGTAAAAGGAATACTTTTCACCGGACATTATGACCGGAGAGATTTAAATATGTTCAACAGATTTACCAGATAATGGAAATAATGCTACGAGGGTTTCTGGCCAATATTTATTATTGTTTTGTGGTGATAATTTGTCGGTAGATAGAAAATGTGCAATTAATTGGTGATTAATTTCAATTACCCATGTAGAAACATGCAATTTATTGCAATTAAATAGTTAAATTGACAGCCCTAGTTTTTACATGCGAATGTATGCTGTGAATACAATATCACTGTATTCACAGATTCACACATATGTATTCTATTTAATTGAATTTATAGTGTCAAATCATAACAGAAGTTATCTCAGACACCCTTCCGACAGTGTAGGTCTGGAGCACACTCTAGATTTCAATTGTATGCATGTACACTGTGTAAATTCTGTATTACACACATTACACACAAATTGTCCTAATATTGTCTTCTTGCTAACTTGCTCCCAACACACACACACACACACACACTTTAGATGATGGTGGACCGTACGTTGGCTCAAGTGGGCAGGAATCTGAGTGACGCCATGAGAATCCTGGGAGACGGACAGAGGTGAGATAAGACGCTATTGTACTTATTTCTCTAATTTAGAAAATGTGTATAAAATCTGACAGCTGGGAACATGACCACAAGGTACATTAAGGATTTCCTGATGATCCTATGATGTTAGTAAAGGTGGGGGGGGTGTGGGGGGGGACTCTCAGCCTTGTTTAGTTGAATGTCTCTCCTTTCTCCAAACACTAACACTCTTTAAGATCATGGGTTTATTAGGTTGGATTTCTAACCAATGAGCACATGAATGTGACATTATATGATGAACAATCAGAGCATCTTGAGATATCTTGTGTTTTTGTGCTGTGCGTCTGTTCAGAGAGCCGGAGGCAGGAGCAGAGAGATGGCGCCTGAGCAGAGCCAGCATCCCTGGACCCCTGCAGGGAGAGTAAGACGCATCATAAAGGATTCATGTTTGTTACACACACACACAGAAGCGCAGCAGCACACAAACATGCAAAAGATTACAAATAAAAATATTTTGGTGCAAATCCACCATCCCAATAGTAATGCGCCAAGGAACAAACGCGCCTGGCTTTTAAAGGGAATGGCAGATGACACTTGGACACATTGGTTTACTGCATGTTACGCCCAAAACACACCGTGAATTAATGAAGACACCAAGTACAACCCTTTTGAACCATGTGCCCGGTGCACAGACCCTTTTTTCCACCGTCAAACTAGCAAAAGTGGATTTGGTCAAGCCCTAAACGCACCTGTGCCACGTGCTTAGATTGTTAAAATAGGGCCCTTTTTTGTCTGTGTTTAATTAATTAATTTATTTTTTATTTAAAGGGCCACTCCAGCAATGTAGTTAGTTTGCCTTGAATTTGAAGGACTTCAAAACCAAAAACCTCGACTTTTAGCCCCAAAAACACTGGATCCTTTGATTTCCATAAAACAATAGCATCTTTTATCAGACGATGAGTGGGATAACATCAAACTGTTGGCAGGCATGTGTATTGAATCGTCCATTGTGTTTGTGTGTGCGTCCAATCCAAACTCAATGATTGCAAGAGGTCAAAACCTCCACAGAGTACCTGTAGTCTTCTCAAGTCTGCCAAGAAAATGTATTTTTACGTATATTTATAGCAGAGAGCAATCAATACTTGATAAAACAGTATCAACTTAAAGTCATAATGGCCTCTTACTAGCTTTTCCTAAACTCTCAACTGCACCTCATTTTTTCACAATTAAATTCACCAGTGGCAGTTATCTGAGTCACTCCTGGTTAACAGCACTCAATCTCCTGCTCATTATTGGGAGGATGTTCCACAGACTCTTCTGAACACACTGCTGTGAAATATTAGTTTGCAGTGTCAAAAATGTGAGCAATACAGCAATTTTAAAACTTTTAAGCTTCTGTTTTCCTCATGGCATTTTTTGGGGTCAGTTTACATTGGTGTCAATGGAGAATTGGATGGCTCTCCTGGCAATCTGAAGCTCATTTAGCAGTAGGTGTAAGTCTGTACAGCAGGGTTTCCCCTACCATTATAATGCGTATAGTACCCAAGCTGTTTTGGGCACAACCTAAACCGAATGAATGTAACTGAATTACGTTTCTCAGATCTACTGATTACAGTTGGTCCCCAATGGACTTCTTTTTAAATGTTATTTATTTATTATCTGCTCTAACTTTTCCAACGTTTTAGACACAGATATTGATAATAGTCGAAAAAATGATGTGAAGGGCGTTGGGTAGCACACCTGGTAGAGCGGGCGCCCATATATAGAGGTTTACTCATCGACGCAGCGGCCGCGTGTTCAACTCTGACCTGCGACCCTTTGCTGCAGGTCATTCTTCCTCTCTATCCCCTTTTTATGTCTTCAGCTTAAAGGCCTAAAACCCCCCCAAAAAAATAAAAACATACATACAACATTATGTGAAATTGCAATTTTTTTAATATTGAAAAACCTAACATTTTCTTGAGGGAGGACCCCTAACCGACCTAAACGGCCCGATAATAAGGCCAGGGCTGACTCCTAAGTCTTCCACAGACCGAGGGGAGACACTGGATAGGTACATTTAGTGAGAGAGGAGAGCTAGTCAATGTTTCCAGGCTAACATTTCGTACGTAGTGTTGAAATTATGGGCGTGGGAAGAGTTTTAAGTTGCTGTTGTTGTTTTTTAAAGTTGAAGAGCTGACGCTGATCACTTGTTCCTTATGTTCTCCTGCGCAGTGGTCAGGATGTTGCCACCATACTGCATCTAGTTCACAACCTCATTCATGATGAGGAGGAGGAAGAGGACAAGCCAAGCCAACAGTAAGTCATCTCATCAGTGAAACATTTGGTGTCTGGACACAATTTTCGTTTCTCCATCATGTTGAATCCACATCCATAACCTAATAACCAGCAGTGGAAAAGGGTATTCAGATCCTTTACTTAAGTAAAAGTACTAATACCACACTGTAAAAATACTCTGTTACAGTCAAAGTCCTGCATTGAAAATGTAACTTAAGTAAAAGTCTTTAAGTATTATTCGGAAAATGTGGTTAAAGTATTAAAACAATAATCCTCCCATTTTAAAGTTGTGTAAAGGATCCAAACAGTTGTGTGATTAATGGTCTAATCATTTCAGCTGGACTTGTAGGCCGTTATATTGTTGGCTAGTTTCATTTATAATAAAAACATCAGATTTTATAAACTACATGTGTTTTGTGTGCAGAAATCTTAATGTGTAAAGTAACGAGTAACTAAAGCTGTCAGATGAATGTAGTGGAGAAAAAAGTACAATATTTCTCTCTGAAATGTAGCGGAGTAGAAGTAGAAAGTGGCATGAAAAGAAAAGACTCAAGTAAAGTACAAGTACCTCACCATTTGGACTTAAGTACAGTACTGGAGTAAATTGACTTAGTTACATTCCACCACTGAAATTCAAACATATTAAAAATGTTGGCTGTTTAATCATTTTATTCACATGATAGACAGCACAGGTGCAATCTTTCTGTTTGGTACAAGCATCACCTCTCTTCCCTCTTTGAGTAAGATGATGCAATTTCTAACGTTTGTGGTTATTTTAGTACTTTAAGGTGTGAAGTCATGACGGAGACATAGCTGGATCCCTGATCATAAAAACACATTCTTTACAGTACATGCATGCATGGTGCTTAATGTAGAGAAGCTGCTTATATCAAACAACAGTCTGAATGTCTGGATTGGCAGAAGGATGTTAAACACTGGGAGGAGAACTGTTACAACTAAAGCTGTTTTTAGTTTTACTGAAATTAGAGAACAGATACTCCTTCATGGAAAGAAGTGAAGGATGGAGGATCTAGAGGGGCGTCAGTATGGAGTGTGTGATAAAGCTGCTCTTTTACTGTTTCCAGCAGAATGCAGAATGTGGGGGAACAGGGTCACATGGCCCTGCTGGGTCACAGCCTGGCAGCATACATCTCCGTGTTGGACCGAGAGAGGCTGCGGAAGCTGACCACTCGGATCCTGTCTGACACCACACTGTGGCTCTGCAGACTGTTCAGGTGTGTGTGTGTGTGTGTGTGTGTGTGTGTGTGTGTGTGTGTGTGTGTGTGTGTGTGTGTGTGTGTGTGTGGGTGTGTGTGGGTGGGTGGGTGGGTGGGTGGGTGGGTGGGTGGGTGGGTGGGTGGATTAATTGAACGAATGTT